>JANTPZ010032880.1:0-12940 GCA_025593235.1 Vachellia pachyceras
ATACATATAGGCTAACTTAATAGAAATTTAGACATTCTTATTGCAAATTATGTTTGTCTAATCGATGACAAATCCCTATGATTTTCTTGCAGGTTGTAGCCAACTTACTTGGCCCAACATGTTCTTCCTATTTTCTCCTTTGAACATTTAATATCAGAAGACCCGAAAGAAGTTGGGGTTTTGAGTCAGCCCATGGGTTGGGTGTGTGAGGCCTATAGGAACATGTTGTCCAGCTCGGTGTTACATTCGGGCAAAATGAAAGTGGAGGAAAGTTAGCAAAATGAAGCCCCGAGAAATTGTAAACCTCAATGTTAAAATATATGCTAATAGTAAATATACATTCCAATTATAGATGTTAATTATGTTGTACTAATACATCATATTGATGATAAATTAGGATGTGATATCTTTTTTAAATATCATGAAGTGAAATTTTCTCGCGCATCGCGCGGGGAATATACTCTAGTTTTTCACAGTAGGCTCTGGTACCACCATTGGGTTTTCATCTACATGTCCATCATTGTGTGACGCATCGGAATTCGTCATATTTCTGTTAATAAATCAATGTCAAATATAAATAAATTGCAATTAGCATGAATAAAGTAAACTAAGGTAAAAACATATAACACAATATTATAACTCATATCGTAATTAACTCTTTACTTTATGTATTTTCCCATATTTCTTCACAGTGATCTTGTTTTACATCATAGTGATCATCATAAACCAATTCCGCTTCACGTGGTCTAAGCGGATTTATAGTAAAAAGGGTGTATCGTCCAGGATAAAGGTTGGATCACCATCCTTTTGTTTTTTACTTTGAAGTACAATCGACATTTTTTTATTTGCTGGGTCTATGACATAAAAAACCTGTCTGACCTGACTTGGTAGAATGAATGGCTCATCTCTATAACCAACTCTTTCAAAATCAACTGAGGTAAATCCAAACTGTTGGTCGACTATAATGGCATTATTGTTAACCCACACATTTGAATAAAGGAAATTTGAATTTGTTGTAGGTCATCTCCCAAATTTCTTCAATAACTCCATAGTAAGCCATAGATGCCAATACAGGGTACATGTCTTTAGAACTTGAAAAATGCATGGCTTCCACTACAACTATTACCCCATTATTTTGCACTGTACTTTTGTCGTCTTGAACATTTTGTATAGAATAAATACCCATTTATGTCATAACCGCTCCAGGTGACCACTTGAAATGCAGGCCCCAATACTAACCATTTGGTCATCTCAGAAGCATCAATGTCACAAGAAACCCTTTCCTTTAACCATCCTATGAATGTCTTATTTTATTCATTCGCTATATGTATGTCATTCCTTCTAGGATGCATCTTCTTTAACACCTGTTTATGTTCATCGAAATAAGGTTGAATTTCTTCCATATTATTCAAGATATATAGGTGTGCCTGTAACACTTCTTCATGAGGCATACTCTTCATTTTCAAACCTCGTGTTCCCTTGCTTGCGCCTTCTTCATGTCTTGATTGTGCATTCACCCCAGATAGATAATAATTGCAAAAGTCCATAGCCTCTTCCACTACATATCTTTCTACAATGGATGCTTCAGGTCAATAAGGATTTTTTGAATAACCTTTTAAAACCTTCATGATACGCTCAAAAGGGTACATCTATCTTAGGTAAACTGGACAGCACAACATTATTTCTCTTACTAAATGAGCAACCAGATGGATCATTATATTAAAAAATGCAGGGGCAAAATGCATCTCTAGTTAGGAGAGAATAATGTAACCTTCATTTTCCAATTTGTCCAACTTTTCAACTTCTATCTCTTTTCTACATATAGCATTAAAAAAACACAAAGCCTTGTTATGGTGGATCGAACATCATCTTAGGGACTTCAATCCTGGTAATAATTGCTGCATTAAAAAAATTGCTGCATCAAAAAAACACAAAACTGGTAATAACATAGCATTAAAAAAATAAAACTAGTAATAATTGATGCATCAATACATGAGAATCATGGGACTTTAATTCCACGAGCTTCAAATCGTTTAATGAAACAAGCCTTTTCACATTCGAAGAATACCCTTGTGGCACCTTGATGGTATGTAAATACTCACAAAAACATTTTTTCTTAGCTTTTGACAGTGTATGTGTTGCTGGCTCCATGTGCGCCTTTTTACCATCATCTCGTAGCTTTGGATGTAACCATTCTCTTATTCCCATTTCAACTAAGTCTAGTTTCGCATTGATCTATCCTTAGTCTTTCCAGGTATGTGCAATAGCATTCCGACAAGGCTATCACAAACGTTCTTCTCCACATGCATTACATCGATACTGTGCCTAACATCAAGTATTGCGAGTTAAGGTGATAACTCTAATCCACAATCTAAGTGATAACTTTCAAGTAGAAAATAAATGGGAGCATATATTCTAAATCCAATCATAATAAAACAAATCATAAAAATAATTTCCCACAAACAAATAATTATCTTCTCGTGTCCATTTCCACACTCTGTCTATACTTCATCTCTCTCTACAGCGTAACCTTCCAATGGATGACATGCTTTCACCAAAAAAAAAAAATAAGACATGCAAATCGAACGGAGGGACATGCTTTCACCAAAAAAAATAACGACATATGCAGAACGGAGTGACTTACAATGACGGAGTGACGAAACACAGCGACGAAGACTACGAGTCTGCAGTGGCGACGAGGGCTGAAGACGACATCGACGAGTCTGCAGTATCGACAAAGCATAGACGAAGACGAAGAGAGTGGGAGCGACCGAGTGGGCATGTAGCAGGACGCCGAAGACGGAGAGCTAGAGTGGGAGCAGCGCGCGCGGGAGAAAGTGAAAGTGAAAGTGCACCGAAGTGAAAGTTAATAAAGAGTAGTGAAAAGAGTTAAGTGGTGTGACGCCTCCTATCTGTAGGATAGGGCACCTAAAGGCACGTAATCACTTCTTATAATTACAAAAATGCCGTCGCCTTTATTTTTTACTCCCTTTTTAAAAAAAAAGGACGTGAATTTAGTAGTAAAAACTATACTCTGTAGTAGTGGTATGACCTACTCAGAATGAAAGATGAAGAAACCCTTGCTGAGTTTCAAATGCGCCACACACACCTCATAACAAATTGGCAGCTCTCAGTAAAACATATGATCAACACTCTCAAGTGAAGAAGATATTGAATGTCTTATCTCACAAGTGGGAAGCAAAGGTCATAGCAATTGAAGAATCCCGTGGAGAATCAATGACTTAGTAGCAACTCTTTTTGGAAGCCTTACTGAGTACAAAAGCAAGCAGAAGTTCAAAAATGAGCTGTCCAATATTGAAGAAAAGTAAAAGAAGGGACTTGCTCTCAAAACCATCAAAGAAAAAGAAAAGGAGTCAGAAACAGAGGATGGAGAAGACAGTGTGGAAGATGTAGAATTAGTAATGGTTGTCAGGAAATTCAGACGTATGTACAGAAAGGATCAAAATTTCCTAAGGCCACAAAGAGGAGGACCAAGAAAAATAATCTGCTACGAATGCAACAAGCCAGGTCATGTAAAGGCAGATTGTCCTCAGGTTACAACTCAAAATAAAGAAAAAGATAAAAAGAAACCAAAATTCTTCAACTATAAAAGCTAACGGCTATTAATGGAATCTAACGGATACTTCATTACTTCTCAACTATAAAAGCCCAAGCATTCAATACGAAAAAGAAAGAGAGATGAACATTGAGAAAATTCTACGATATTTATTACGTTCATTGCAAATCATTCTTTTTTGCTTTCTGTGCTTCAGTAATTGCTATCTACTCTTTGATAGAGTTTTATCTAGCCAATCTTCATTCTAAATCAATGAGAAACTCAAGGTTGGGGCCTTGAGCTTGTTGGGCTGTATTTGAGATAGAAAACAGAGTGTGTGATACTCTGTTCTAGTGAAAAGAGTACAAGGGAGTGATTTCCCATTGTAAAGGCTTGCAGAGCCTCTTGTTGTTGCAGTTAGTGGATTGAGAAATCTCAGAGGTCCCTGAGGACTGGACGTAGGTCAAGAGGACTGAACCAGGATAAACTTCTTGTGCTCAAAATCTTTCTTCTCTCGCAGTGACCTTAATTTTATTTATGTGCATTAAGTTTTAAATTTTATAAAGTATCCAATTCACAGCCCCTCTTGGTCAAATCCTGTTGATACCTTGTTTTGATGATAACAAAATGGATATCTTATGCTAAAGGAATTATGAAATTGAAAATAAGTTTTGGAACTGTTACAAGTTGTTTTTCAAAGTGTTAGATCAGTACTTACTGAGTATACTCAAGTATTAAGTTAAAGTGTGAACAATATTCGAGCATTGGATATCAATGCTCGAGTATTGTAACTTGGAAAATGTGTTTTTAAGCAACACTCTAACTATACTCGAGTAAAGCCTTTGAGCATTACCAATGCTCGAGCACTGGCACCCAGTGCTCGAGTATTGGGCTGAGCCAGAGCAATCAGACAGTGCCATAATACAGTACTTCAAGTATTAGCTGAAAGCACAGCCAATGCACTAGCACTAATAACACAGTGCTCGAGTATTGGGATTTTTCAAAATGCTTCCAGTCAACACTTCAAGCATTGGCTGAAAGTATAGCCAATGCTCAAGCACTAGAACACAGTGCTCGAGTGTTGACAGGTCAGTACTTTCAGGCAATGCTTCAAGCATTGGCTAACAGCAGAACCAATGCTCGAGCACTGGTAATGTAGTGCTCGAGTATTGAGTCTTTTCTTCTGTGATGTCATGCTTTACTCAAGAAAAGGCTTCCAGCAGAGCCAATGCTCGAGTACAAGTTCACAGTGCTCGAGTATTGAGGTTTTTCACACAACATTAGAAGAGAATACTGCAAGCATTGACTGAAAGTATTGCTAATGCTCGAGCACTAGCTTTCAATGCTCGAGCATCGGGCTTAAAGTTTTTACTGTTCACTCATACTTCTTGAGAATACTCCAACACTCATTGCCAGCACTCTTAATGCTCAAGCATCTTTATTTATCACTCAAGTATGGAGTCTTTTACAAAACCACTTCACAATACTTTCACAAAACACTCGAGCAAACTTAAGAAGTACTGACAGTACTCAAGAGTTGTGATTTAACACTCGAGTATTCAGATATTTTTCAAACACTTTCATGCAATACTCGAGCGGTGTGTCAAAGCATTGAACTCTTCTTTTAAAAAATACGCAATACTCGAGCATTGATGAAGCCATGCTCGAGCACTGCTTTTTTTGATAGCTTTTATTACTAACACACTTAACCTACGCTATGCACCTACTTTCCTTATCTGTATAACAACATTTTGAATACTAACTGCTTTCATAAATGTAGAAACTTGAGACATTAAATAAGAAATGAAGCACAGGCGTGGTCTAAGACTCGGAAACTTTAACGTTCATCTGCAACATTCGCCATTGTCTGACTGAGCCACATTAAATGCCATTAATGAAAAATCAGATTGTCGTTGTTGAGAGTAACGACTATTAAATGAAGTCTAACGGACACTTCATTACTTCTCAACTATAAAAGGCCTAGCATTCAATACAGAGAATAAAGACGAACATTCTGAGCATTCAAAGCTATTCATTTCATTCTCTGAAAATCTTTCATATTCCTTCTGTACTTCAGTATTAGCTATCTACTCTTTTGAGAGAACTTCTTTAAGCAATTAATCATTGTAAATATATGAGAAACACAAGGTTGGGACCTTGTATCATTCGGGGCTGAGATTGAGATAGAAAATTGAGGGTGAAACACTCTGTTTTAGTGAAAAGCTTAAAGGGGAGTAAGTTCCCATTGTAAAGGCTTGAGAAGCCTCAGATAGTCATTGATAGTGGATTTGGAAATCTCAGGGGTGCTCTAAGGACTGGACATAGGTCAAGTGGACCGAATCAAGATAAATCTCGGTGTTCATCTTTCTTCTTCACTCTCGGTGACTTTGTTCTTACCTTTGTGATTTAATGTTTTAAATTTATAATTTGACTAATTCACCACCCTCTTGGTCAAATCCTACATTAACATTTGGTATCAGAGTCAAGGTCATGGGTTCGATTCCCAGCAGGACAATTGCTGAGGGGAAGATTGTTAGTCAAGGTATGGCATCAATTGTCCCATGGCGGAGGCCCGATTGAGGGGCCAAGTCATAGTCGAACCATGGCGTTTGGCCGTCTACTCTACTAAGGGTTAAGGAAATAGAGTTGCGCCCTGACTAACAGCTATAGCTTTTGGTTTAGTGATAAGTGTTTGATCCTAACAATAGAACATGGTGCAGCGGTGAAGGATTACATGTTACATTCCAAAAAAAAAGAGTAATATATATTTCAATCAAAATTACGTACATAAAAAGGTCAAATTATAAACTTATGTGAAAACATTTATTTGCTAAACTTCTAGAATACTTGTATGTAAGCTTAGATAAAACTCCTCTCACATACTTAATTCAAATTGTTTAAATTCACTTTCCAAAAGCTAATTCAAACATCCTAGAAAGAAAAAAATCGATTCTATAAACATTTAAGATTCAATCAAATATTGATTCATCTTATTAGTCAAAAACATCGATATGATCCAATTATGATCATATTGACTGCCATCAAAAGTTAAAATGTTTAACTTACCAAGCTAAACTTTATTATAAGTCCATTTGTGGAAGGAATTTTTTGTCCTTGATGTAAATTACTTTGAAGGTATTAACTATTGTTTTTTTAATCTTATCCTTATTTAATTCTTATAAAAAAGAGAGAGAAAGAAGATGAAGGTAAGAATAATTTATAAAATAGAGATATATATATAAATCATAGGGTTATTCGTGACTTTACCAAGCACCTTGTTTTTATTACGGATATTTCATATTAAGTTTGTTTTGAACAACGTTTTCAAAAGTCAAAAGCATGTTCAACAATGTTTTTCCGCAAAACGAGATAATCTACTTCACATATTTACCTTGGCTTGCGTAAAATTACTTCTCTACCGCGTTCCCAAACGAACCCATTATTGCTGATTAATATATATAATTAAATGTTAGAAATAATTATATATGAGTACATGGTTATTCGATATTTAATTCTATTATATCTGGGTCACATTTTTCATGCTCCTTCTTTCCTGTACATAACATATAGAGATTATTTTTTTTAACATCATTAATGTAAATCAAATCATTAAATTTGTTATATAAATTCTTATCAAATCATTAAATTTGTTATATAAATTCTTACTCATGTTTTATTATTCTATATACCATTATTTTCTTAAAATTCTACTTAAGACAATGTTATCGAGATTTAATATTTTATTTAATTCTAATAAAACACGTCGAAAGAAATTAGAAAGTATTTTATAAATATGAGGGATATACACACACAGATATATGTAATAAATGGAATGATTTGATAGTAGCCGAGAGTTCTCCCTGAATGGCGCCTGGAAATTCAAAGTTTATAATAAATACGAGTATCACTTATTTAAAATGAGGCACAAATAAATACACAACACATATATATTTGACTTTTATTAGGTTAGATCGATAATATCAACCTCAAATGTCATTCTCATCCGAGCTCAAATGTCATTCTCATGCTACCTTGGAAGATTCTAAATTGTTAAGAAATAAAGAAATTGTTAAATGATTATGAGTATGATTAGATTATATATGAGTTTATAAGTTATGTGAATTAATTTGAAGAGAAATAATAAATATATTAATTAATATTATTAATTTTTTAAAAAAATTTAAATAACTCTTATATTAAATATTTTTTTGGTGATCTATGGCTGATAGGCCGATCGCCTCGCGAATCCTTCAGGTATCTGGCGCATTTTCCTGAGTCTCTAACCTTTTTTCAAATGAACCAAGTAACCTAAGGCAACCGATTAATCTGGAGCAGGATATGATTTTGGCACACCATTATGAGGTACTTTGCACCAAAAATAGGTAATCCCCCCAACACACATTATTCCAAGTTTGAACTCGCGTTCACTTAAAGAAGTGTTAATTGACTTACCATTGCATCCCGTGCTTATTGGTCTCTTAGTGGAATATTAGTAATACATTGTGCCTAATCCGGAATCCTAAATTTTAATCTATGTTGTACTGTTCTAGTATCACTTTAACAATATTGATTTTGTTATTGATGATAGATATGCATAGTTAAAAAAAGTCAAGTCAACTGTTTTGCAAGAGACTTTCGTGGAGTTACAGCTATGAGAACTTATAGCTGCATATAGGCAACTCACGATGCAAGTATCCCAGTCACATCACATCACTTATGCCCTATCAACTACTCAAATCAATTTAATCCCACATGGAGATGCCTTCCCTTCTCCAACTGCGAAATTTTCACATGCACTCAACGTACCACCCTTAAAATTTTGAAATCTCATCTACTGTCATAAATAAGAGAAATTAAATATATAATAATATCATAAATTGTATAGATAAGAATTTGGGATTTAAGAAATTGACGAAAAAGATGAAACTGTCATTAAATAGAAATCATTAAATAAATTGTCATTACATTTTTTCATACAGTTGTCAATATGCTACGAAAAGTTGTCAACCACTCAACAGAGTAACACAGACATCCGAATGAAAAAGTTGTCAATATCATAAAATAAGTTGTTGTTACGTTTGATAGAGATGTTAATATGATATAAAAAGTTGTCAACAAACTCAATTGAGCAATAAAGATACCAAAGTGGAAAAGTTGTTAATAGCATAAAAACTATTTTCCATCCTTTTGAAAAAGTTGTCAGTGCGATGAAAATTTTTATTTTCCAAAACTAATTGGAATAACATAGGGACCCTAATTGAGATTTGCTAAAAAGCATAAAATAAGTTGTCATTACGTTTGACAGAGTTGTCAATACACTATGAAAAGTTGTTAACTAACTCAACGGAGCAATAGATGCACCTAAGTGGAAGCATTGTCAATATCATAAGAACTCTCGTCAATCCTTTTAAAAAGTTGCCAATACGCTACAACATTTCCAGAATTCAATGGAATAACATAGGCACCCTAATAAAGATTTGCTAAGAATCATAAAAAAGTTGTTATCATGTTTGACGGAGTTGTCAGCCAACAAGTAGAAAAGTTGTGAAAATCAATACTTCACTTATCATCCCTTTAAAATAGTTGTTAATAAGATATACGAAAATTAATTATGGTGTTTGCTTTTTAAATATTATGAAGGGTAATTTTGTCTTTTTACTCAAATCTGAAGTCCCAATTTGCCAGTTGCTCCCTATTTGTCATTTCATTATTCATGACAACAAATGGGGTTTCAAAATTTCAAATTGTACTTTTCAGGTATTTTCTCGCTTTAGTTTATGAGAGATCAGTTTATATTTATCCTATGCGTCAGCTCACTCTACTCACTTGCTATTATTTTAAAAAATGCAAAAAATTTTGAAAAAATATGCTAAAATAATAGAGTGATAAAAGAGACACATGTGGTCGGACACATAGGATAAAAACAATTATTTTATTCACCGGTGTATAGACGAGTTGTTGCATTTAAGAATTTCTTCTCTCTAGTCCCACCCCAATTTATTATAATCTTATTCGTCATATGAGTCATTGAACTGGGTGCATGTAAGAATTTCTTTCTTTATTCCTGTGACATCCAGAGGTATTGTCCTCATTTAGCCATCCGTAGGCCATATTTTGTCTTCCTGGAATCTCATAATCACCCAAAAGCTGTTTTGGATATCAAAGAACACATTTCGACTACATATATAGCTTTCACTCTATACGAGTCCAACTGATGTGGGATTTGAGTACATCCTGCCTACTACATCTCCCTTCCCCCTCACCTACTATGGGGTCCCTTAACGTGTTAGGTCCCTAGCTGCGATTGGTGTAACATTTCCACCCCAATTTATGACCCCAATCTAAGATATTTTTTTGGCCAACACCAATTTGAGATGTTGATATGATTTGACAGGGATAATGGGAGAGAAGGGAGAGAGAGACATGACAGCAGCGTCATAAGTTGGGGTGCAACCGGAGAAAGGAAGTCAACTCAATGCAGGATCAAATTGATGCAACATGCTAGTTGAGCAACCCGTGCTCCAACCCTTAACTTGTTTAAATTTACATGGGGATTGGCTAGTATCATATACCCGTACCTCAATCCATTTAAGGCATGTTAAACAAGCTCGAAAATAAATGGACGTGTTTCATGCGGGTTACTGATAAGCCGTTTAGATATAGCCCTTTTAGACAAATACAATCAATTCATCATTTTAACGTTCAAATTGAAACATTACAATGCATAAAGTTCACAATGAAATTATTTAAAACAGTGCAACACACAAATGAATGACTATATCATGCTTCAATTGGATCTTTATCAAACAAATACTTAATAAAATAACAGACTAAAATATAAAATTTATAAATATATATATAATAATTTTAATGAATGAGCCTGGACAACCTGTTGGTGTACACGTAACCTGTCCAATTTTATTTTTAAACAGGCAGGTTCCAACCGGCCCATCATGAGCAAATATTAGGAGGGTTAGAAACACGGGCGGACCTACACTATGTTGAGGGGGTGCAGCCGCACCCCCTGATTTCCAGAAAATTAGATACATATTAGTATTATGTGATTTATTTTGCACCCACTCATTTGCTAATTTTGAACCCACTAAAATTTTGCTCAAATTATTCTCAAAACATATTAAAAATAAGTCCAACTTATCTTATAAAAAAATAATTTGCACCCCCTGAACCAGGGTCCTGGGTCCGCCACTACATGTAACATTTCAACAAGTGTAGACAGATTGTAAGCCACTTGCTTAGCCTTACACTATAGCATGCTTTTACTTAACAATGCATGAGTGACATGGTACACTGAATGCATACAAGAATTTCTCAAAACATATAACATTGGTTCCTTATAGATGATGTTAATGAAATATCGAATGGATTATAAGCTCATTTGGCAGCCCGTTAGAGTCATCTATAATGCATTTTGGTGAGGAGAAAAAAGCTCCTTCTGCATGCTGTATGGGTTGTTTCACGATAATGACATTATAAGTTGCGACCTGGGACACTCTTAGTTATAATCTATACATGAAAATTTCAAATAATGAAATGGAATACTCCAGGTCACAACCTAGATATGTTAAGTCGTGACTTGAGACATTTTATTTTTTCTGATTTTATCACACTATAATATATATTATTTAATAAGATTTATTTTATTTTAAAATACTTTCCACCAAAAGTTACTTTTACCATGTTTATCCAACCAAGTTTTTATTTTTCAAAATACATTTGGATCAAATATATTTCATCCAATGGTTACCCAAATGTGCCATATATTTATTAAATAAACCTTGTTGATTTTGGATGTGGTCACTTCTTTTATTTAATAATTAACCCTGTGAAATCTAAAGGCATCAATTAATTTAATAATTGAATTTTTAATACACATGAAGTTGTTAGCATTCACATCTCTTATAACATGAGGAATGAAACTATGTATAAATCCGGTTATTAATATATGGGTTAGTTAACTTTTTTAGGGAGATTAAGGAAGATAACCAACTGATATATTTCTTATTTTTTCAAACTAATTTGCCAAACTTATAAACCGATATGTAATCTAATGATACATATAAATATTTTATAATATATGTTATAACTAAATAATTTGTTTAACTTTTTTTTTATCTTCTCCAAAAAGTCAACTAACTTTTATATTAAATATTACATTAATACCCTTCATACATAAGCTAGCGTTTTAAGTTACTGTATTATATACACACATTTATGGTCTCATTTATTATATAAGGTTAGAGAAAAAAATAGTCCTAATTACAAGGAACATATGCCATCAATTAATATTTTTATCACTGCTCCCTCTTGTCATTAACTATTTTTTAAAAAAATAATTGAAGTAATAAATATAATTTTATTATAGATTATTTTCTTCCAACAATAAAATATATTTTATATTATCAATATGATGGATTATTACGTACATGTCAAAACGAAATGAACCATGTTTTTATTCAAATAAGATCATTGTCATGAAATTGGAGGGGGAAAGTGCTATCACATTCATTTTGAAATTTCAAAACATTACTTTCACAAGTACTATTGAAATTTCAACTTAGAACACGTTTGGAAAAATAGTGGAGAAATACTTTTATGATTTACGAGGTAAATATATAAAAAATTATCTTAATTTACGAAAAACACTATTAAACGTGTGTTTAGAGAACTCAAACGCTCTTCTAAATAGGCACTAATTCATGCTTGTGGGTACGGTTTTGTACAATGGAGAATTCCATATGTTCTCGCTCAAAAAAATTCCAAAAGTCCAGCTGATTAATTACTCCCACCATATATTTATTAATTACTATAATTGCATTAATTGAAGGCTTTTATGCACTATAATATGTTAATATAGTAACAGAATTTAGACAGGAGTCAAGACTCATTACTATGAAAATTAATCCTAGCCATTAATTGTCCCTGCATAAAAAAATATTCTGCACTTTTTATAAGTAACATTCTTTCACAAGTGGTGGTTAAGTTGTGTTCTTCTAAAAATTTAATGTATTTTTACATTTTTATTCATAATTAATTACATGTCTTTATTATATCTTTTCTCACACATTCCCACTTCTTGAATAAAGACATAAAAATATATATATATGGGAAAATCAGCCTAAAGTCCCACACAAGACAAATAACTATTAAAAGGTCCCAAACTTTCTAATAATTGTTGTCAGGTCCCAAGGGACCTTTTAATGGTTAATTCCAATTGTTAAAAGTCCATATTGCCCTTCTGAAATGTTTTGAAAACTGAGGTTGAAGGCAGAATGTTTTGGATGGGTAAGGCATCGCTTTTCTTCTTGTTCTAAAAGCATAATGTTATGGACGGATGGCAGGCCTAATCGCGGTGTCGAAGGGCGG
>JANTPZ010032883.1:0-14027 GCA_025593235.1 Vachellia pachyceras
AAACCGTGCACATGTAGACAAAGGGCATAGGAATCAAGCATTATATATTCTATTACAAAGTACAAACACACATGGGTTGTGCAGCTAATCATACCAGGTAACGATGATAATGGTCAACCGCAACGTCCCCATTACTTCCATCAATTATTTTGCCTTCAATAATTCATAATTAAATATTAATATAACTTAAAACATAGCGGAAGCTTGAAAAATAAGTGAAAGTTGAGAACTTTGAACGAAGGAGGATAATGAAATAACCAAAATTGTAATAGCGATAATAGAGCTTTGTTGGTACTTAATTTGCAGCCTCCGATAATTAACTTATTTTTCAAGTTGTGATGAATTATCGAGGAATTATTACGTACTGATGATATGAAGGTTCGTGGAATGATTAAATAAACGAATGGATATAGATTGTGGTCTTTATAGTATTTCTTGAAGTGTATATAATTTGTTGCATAATCGCGAACAGCTCAATATATAGATAGAGATCAGTAGAAAGCTAAGCTAAGTGTAAAATTTGATATGTGAGGCTCACCTGGAGTGTGAGAGAAGACATCCCCGTTGCTCAGTCCCTTGCCATCAATCAAGTATGCTCCCTCATACTGTTAAAGATATCAAAGTGAAAACGATTATTGCAACAGATTAATTGTTCACAGAGTTAGTGCTATTGGTCCCCATATCCTCGTAAGAGAAGTGAGGGTTTACAAGTTCAAATAGTTCTCTCACTTAACATGCCGGCGTTTTAGATGAACTCTTATTTCGAAGTTTTGTTCGTGACAGACATTTGGGGGGGGGGGAGAAGTAAGAAACCTGGTAAGAAGAAGAAGCAGTGCCAAAGAGAAAGTGGGAGGGCAAAGGAGAATGAAGAGCGGAAAGAGCTATTGCCACGTTGTGATTTGATGAAGGCTGAACAACTAATAATAGTATCAGCACAAGAAGCACTCTTCTCGTCATCGATCTCCAGATCGCCATTAATGCTCTTCTTCTTCTTGGTAGCAATAATATTATGTTTTATAGGTTTTCTTAACTATTAAGATAATTTAAGGGCTTTCTTGTTGTGTCCAAATGATACGCTACCAAGTATACTTACAAACTGATATAAAATCTAATTATATATTTATAAGTATTTTAAAATTTATATTATAATTAAGTAATTTATTTAACTTTTTTAATCTCACCAAAAGTCAACCCACTTTTATGTAAAAGATGAGATATCAATGTCACATTATATTTTTTAAGGTGGCGGTAGACATATCTTCATTCAGAAAATTGATATTTTTATTATGGCAACGTTTGAATGAAACAGTTTTTCATTTTTGCTGTTGCGTGCAAATATATTAAATTATATCAAATCTTTCTTGGCTGGGAATAAGATCAAAATCTAAATGAAGAATTGATTTGAGGGAGGTAACGGTTATTTAATTTTCTCATTTTAGATCTTTGGTCCATGTTGTGAATAGGTAACGGTTAGCTGTAATAAGTAAT
This sequence comes from Vachellia pachyceras, assembly GCA_025593235.1. Taxonomy (NCBI): domain Eukaryota; kingdom Viridiplantae; phylum Streptophyta; class Magnoliopsida; order Fabales; family Fabaceae; genus Vachellia; species Vachellia pachyceras. The sequence goes on from JANTPZ010032883.1 coordinate 1,489, forward strand.
AGCTTCCTCTTTTAGACTAAAATCGTTTGGCCTTCTTTTCATCAGCCTTGACTCTTGACCAATGTGAACTCACGTTACATTTAATTTGAATAGTTTATCCGTAGACACACACACAAATTGAAAAGGTAAACTCTTACATTTAATTTTTTTATGTATTGTCTCACTAAACACAGAAATAATAAAATACGAAGGATTTAAACGAGTAGTACACGTTGTCTTTGAAATCTATCCCTACTTCAGATTGTCTGGATGTGTGATATATATTAAACAAAATGCCTGAATTCGTTTGAAAGAGAAAGAGGATATTGGAAGTTAGATTAATACACCTCAAAACTTTATTAATGAAAATAACTTCAAAATTAATTAAACAACTAGACATACAAGAATTAACTAAGGTTACAAAGACTGTATTGTTGGTACGTTTGATGTTTATAATGAAGGATGGCTTGTAAGGAGTATCAACTCGCGTTGATCTTAATATAATCATTTAAGTAAAAGGTCTTAAGTTTCAGCATATATGGATTGTTGTTACTTAGAGCCTTTGGATAGTGTTCAAGTTTGATGGATTTTGGGAGAAGTTCAAGAAAGCAAAGATGAGGATTTTGAAGGAAAAGGATGTTTAATGCTGTGTTGCGTCATAGAAAATAAGGTCTAAACAATTATTGTATTGCCATGCAAGTTGAAAAGAAGGAAATTCATTTAGGCCGATCCCAGCACGCCTTTTTTAGGCATTACATTGTCAAAAACCTAGCAATTTGCTCAGTAACTTGAAAGCCCAATACTACATCAGAAAACAAGATGTTAATCATTTATAGAAATGTGAATCATGCATATCCAAATTACATTGTCTTGTTGTATTTAATACTAGCTAGTACTACATAATTGGCATGTAACAGACAAGGACATATGATGTGTCAGACAAGGATTTGTTATAAATTTTTTCCCCTAAAACATGATGAAAACTGATTGAAATAGTATGATATTATGGGCAGCCATAAAGGGCTCCTTCTCTGAATCTCCTTCACTGTAATTCCCAAATAGGACAGAACAACGATTTGGTGGGTACATTCCTTTGCGATAACCAAATGGTACTGAAAGATTTGGCTCATTGAAGGCCGCCCAATATCTGACTCAGTTCCCAAAAGATCTAAAACACACTTCTGCAAAGTACTGAAAATCTTCCCTGCAACAATAACGTCAAGAACTCAGAATACTATGTTAAGGACTTGATATGACGACATTGACATATATTCTGTGTTGGTTCTTTACACATTGCGATTCTCACATAAAATAGCTTTGGAGAATGGTGACTTACTGGGATTGAGAACTAAGCCAACCTCCATATCTGTCCTCAAGCTCTTGAGGGAAGTCAAAGTGTGACAATGTTACAAACGGCTGGATCCTTGTAGCAAAGTTTACCGATTAAGGAAAGGCATTGATTACAAATTATTTAGTCATTCACAATAGGTGAGTGATAGGCAACATATTATCATATCTTTTAGTGAATTTTATTGCTCACTTGACGTAGGACTTTTTAATGATTAAATTAATTATGTTTGCAGTTACAGTAATTATCCCTTAATTATATATATGGAGTCATAATTAAAGGAAAGAGAGCATTGATGAGATTCTCGTAGTAGTTGATACCTGCCAAGTTTACTTCATCAAGTCTTCCTTCTGTTCCCAATCGCCAAAAAAAAAACAACAACAAAAGGAAAGAAAGAAAAATCTGCTTGTGAGTTCTATATAGTTCATATACATCTATTGGGAATAGTATTTTTTTTTCTGTGAGGTTTGTGAGAGTAGAGAAGAGTATGCTTGATAATATTCTTGCCCATGAAATTGAAAACCTATAACTATCGATTTTGATATGTGCCATCAAGTCTCCATCCTCCTATTTTTGTCGCCAGCGCCAACAAAGTATCCATTAGTTTTAGAATCTTAAGTTAGAAAAAAAGGAAAATTAATCTTTTACCCGTTCAATTTTTAACTCACTCACAACTCAGTTCCTCAAATATGATTTGCTGTGATTTAGTTATGAACTTTTGACTCGTTTAGAATTCAGTTTGTCTTTTCATTTTTTTAAAAAAATAATCCTTATCAGCTCAACTCACAAATGAGTTATCCTATAAATGTTAAAAAGATGTCCATATAGCTGCCAAGTCATCATATCCATCGTCATCAATCTCCCTCCCTCTCCCACAACTCAATCTAGGAGCTTCTAGCATCAGCTCAATCGAATAATAGCATCGACGGAGTTGATGCCAGAAGCTTTCAGATTAAGTTGCAGGAGAAGGAGAGAGGTTGATGATGATGACTTGACAGGCATATGGGCATATTTTTTAACATGTATAAGATGAGTCATATAAGATCCGAGACCTTCTTATAAAAACTAAAACAACAGTGATTGAACTGTAAATGAATTATAAGTTTAAGGATTTGGTTCAAATCATATCTGAGATAATGTGTTGTAAAAAGGGTTGAAAGATTAATTTTACTTTTAAAAACTTTATAAAAAAATTACAGTATCGGTATATGACTACATTTCCTTATTTTTTGAAAGAAAAGCATAAACGTGAGAATGAGAAGGATTAATTGGGTAATAGAGTTACCATATAGCGATGATATTGGTCAACGGCACCATCGGCATTACTTCCATCACTTGCCATTCCTGTCTCCGTAGGACATTCCTCCAAACCAATCATTTACGAGAATAAGATCTCGGATCTGGTCAATGAATCAATTTGAAGTAAACTCTAAGTGATATAGATGAAAATAAAAAAAAATACAAATAATTTAATTAATTATATTATGTATTCTGAAATTTTTTTTTTACCATTTATTAGTTAAAAGAATTGGTTTGAAGAAAAATGATGAATATATTGGTTAATTAGCCTTCTTGATCTTCCTAAAAATGTTAACTGACTCTTATATTAAGGATCGAATGTAGTATCAATCGATTACCATCTTTCTTTGAATAGAGTAAATCTAGGACAAAATTTAGGTAAAACTGTTTATATTTACTATTCCTTCTAGTTCTGTTTATAAGCAAAATTTTCTCTCATGGCATGATCCTTTATATAAGCAACAATTTTTTCTTTATCTAAAAATTTAAGGGAAAATGACACTCAGGTCCCAAGCAAGGAAACTAACCACAAAATGGTCCCAAAGATTCAAAAAATTATCATGAGGTCCCAAGAGTAACTGCTGAGGTTGTTAATGAAAGCTGCTGAGGTTGTTAATGACAATCTCATCAGTTACTTCTAGGACCTTATGATAATTTTCTTAATCTTTGGAACATTTCATTCATTAATTCTCCTATTTGAGACTTAATTATAAATTTTCCAAAATTTAATGCACTTTTCCTATTTTTATCTCCAATTAATTACATGTCTCATGTATTTTTTTTCAACCTATTATTTCTCATCTTTTTTCTACTCATTCTTTCTCTCACTCATCGTCTTTATAATGACCTGACGTTTAAAAAAAGTTATATTTATTGCTTTTAATTAATTTTTACCGTTAATTTTAATTTTAAAAAAAAACTCCGAGGGATTTGATAGCAAATTAGAGTGCATATTAAGCTTTGTCCCTAAACGCAATGATACAACAAAAGACAAAAAACGAGTGATAGAGAGTGCAGCGGAGGGGCACCTGGTGGGTGAGTGAAGAGATCCCAATTGCCGAGTCCTTTGCTGTCGTCCAAGTAGCCACTTTCATACTGCGATTCACAAGCAAATTTGAATCAACCAACTTTGACACATTCAGATTCTCGATTCAACAATCCATGGTTTTGGGTTTTGAAATTGAAACTTGCAGAAGAAGAGGTTGGACCTGGTAAGAAGAAGAAGCAGCGCCGAAGAGGAAATGGGAGGGGAAAGCAGATCCATGATCCGAATCAGAATCTGTGAGAAGAGGATGAAGATGAGGTTGACGAAGGAGCAGCAGCAGCAACACAGCTTTCTCAAACCAACCACCCCACTCCATATTATTTCCTCTGCTCCAATTCATGCTCCCACATTAGTTTACTCGCCCTCGACTGCATGTACAATTACAAACACATAAGCCCTACCATAGTAATTATTATTCACCGTGTGATTTCATCCCTCATCGTTTCATATTTTATTCTAATTTATTACAAAGGTCTACTTAAATATTCAATATAATATCTTAATCAATTTTATATTTTAAATTTATTTTTTCTTAAAATATTTTTACGGGGATTGCATGTATTATGAGGATTTTTATCAATGATTAATGTTAATCTAACTTAACTAATATGTTTAATGTTTACAAAAACAAATGTTCTCACTGGAAACTAATTAAAAGAAAGAGCTTTTTGAACTTATGAATTACACTTCATTTGTAAAACTCTTGATATGCGTCTCATACCAAATATTTTGTGCTGTAATTCAAATTTACTTATTTCTCATCACAAGATTTTAATATCATATTCTAAGGCACCTTCACCATTTTAGTCAACATAAAGTGATAAGAAAAATTAAATTTTACTCAAGATTTGCAAATTTTTAACTTTATATGCACTTGTTTACATTTATCACTTATTTGCGCCTATTTGGATGGAACTACAACTTATTGTACATAAAACATTATTTGACTGCAAGATTTCATCAAACACCAAGAAACCCGGTATGCTGATTTCTCATCCTATCTTTGCAAGGCTCCAAATACTAGAGTCCATCTGTGTGGAAGTCACAACATAAGCCAAAAGGAAGAGTCGTCATTAGCCAGAACAAAGGACATATCCAAGAAACTCAACTAATCCTTGCCAATAACAAATGATAAATCTTTAAGTAGACTAGCTCAGCTTAGCTTCAAGAGCTCTGGCTCTAGCTTTGTGATCTTGGTGCTGTCCTTGAGATTTCTCTTTTCTCTATTATTATCCTGCAAAATGCTGTGTGCTTTATGCTTTGAAATGAACTGCCTGTACCAACTTGCTGAAAGTTTCGGAGTTCTCTTCAGTGTGGCAAAATCAACATGGTACAGTCCAAATTTCACTTCAAATCCATATGACCATTCGAAGTTGTCCAACAAGGACCACGCAAAGTAACCCCTCACATCTGCTCCTTTCCTGATAAATAGATTCTGTATCAATACCGATTCTTCATTGGCCCAGGCATGAAATTCGACTTTATGTGTTATTATTACCTTATTGCTGCCAAAACATTGTTCAAGTGACCCTCCATGTATTTAATTCTTTTAACATCATTGAGATATTCTTCTCGGGTTTTGCTTGGATCTTTCTGTTCTCCATACCCTACAAAACGCTTTGGATGGTCAGAAATGCAGAGAGAGTCGATTGAATAACTTACTAGGTTTAACCATTTTCTGTAATGATGATTGAAGTGTTATTATATCTGTCTTTGAAATAGGTAATCATCTTCTCCATGCCTTGTGGATAAACATTTAACCATTCCAATGGTGTCTGTATTATGATACAGGAATCTTCAGAAATGGCTCGGTAATGACGAGGGGAAAAACAAATTTACGGATAATCAAGGATATTCCCAGATTAAAAAAATCAAATTTGTGTACTCACAAGTTCTCCCATGGGAACACCGTTTTTTTGCGCAGTTCGTGAATATGAACCTTCTGATCTTGAGCCTCCTTTCCCAGGTTTACAAAGCAAAAAGATGCAGTTTCGGGCCTAGTAACTTGCATAATGATTGATGCCAATGAAATCCAATCCATTCTTCAGTTTCTGTCTGTCTTTTCCGGAAAATCTGGGTAATTTTGTGCCCAGTTCCTTCTCCATCTCTTCTGGGTATTTTCCATAAAGAATAGGGTCCAAAAACCTGCATGGCATAGTAGTAAAGTATTTACACATTGCAAGAGTATCAAATCATTGCACCTTTCTAAGTCCTATTATTAAAAGGCGGCTCAGCACACGATGCTCCCACTAAGTGCGTTCGGGGAGGAATAAGTGTGCACAGTTTAACCCTCGCAAGTAAAACAACTGTTTAGAATTTGAACCCGAACCTCTAGGTCACATGGCAACAGCCTTTATTGTTGATCCGAGCCTCACCTTCTGAGTTCTATAAACAGACAAAAACAATTGGTTGTGCTAAAGCTTACCAATTTATGGTGAATGATAGTGCTCTTTCAGCAGCCAGTTTGTCTGCTGTGGAATTGCTGAATGGCTCAAACCAGTCACAATGTAACACAAAGCCTATTTGCCCTCCTTGCTCCTTCTGGATATGCCATCAATAACACAGTTAGTCTTTGATTGTATACCTAGAACCAAGATATTTGTATTTGACAGATTGATATTGAGAAACATGTCAGGATCAACGTGTATTTCAGAGTCAACCTTGTATTACCTGGTATTTGGTTTTATAAGCATGCGCGGCTGCAGCATGAGAGAGGGTGATATTATGGGCAGCCACAAAGGGCTCCTTCTCTGAGTCTCCTACACTGCAATTCCCAAATGGGGCAGAGCAACGAATTGGTGGGTACATTCCAGTGCGATAACTAGGTGGGATCCAAAGATTTGGCTCATTAAAGGTCACCCAATACTTGACTCTGTCCCCAAAAGATTTAAAACACAGTTCTGCAAAGTACTGAAAATCTTCCCTGCAATAATAACGTCAAGAACTCAGAATACTGATTTATCAGCAGTGGCCTACGATGAGAAAATAACTAAAATGCAACCCCATATTAGCATGGCTGACTTACTGGGATTGGGGTCTAAGCCAACTTTTATATCTGTCCTCAAGTTCTTGAGGGTAGTCCAAGTGTGACACTGTTACAAATGGCTGGATCCCTGTGAATGTGATTTGATTATCCGGCAAAGTTTGAAGAATTAATCAGAGAAATGGAGTGATTATGGTGTTAGAATTAAGAAAGAAGAGGGAAATTGAGAACGAAAATCAAACCTTTAAGGAGGAGAGCATTGATGAGATTGTTGTAGTAATTGATTCCAGCGAAGTTCACTTCACCAAATCTTCCTTCTGTCCTCCATCATCAAAAAGAATGAAAATAACAGTATGCTTTTGACGTTCATTATGGTTGGGTTAAATTATCCATAATCTCCCTAAACTTTTGGATCATGTACAGATAACCTCCCTAAACTTTGAAATTTTTAAATAAACCCCCTGAATTTATGTAGATAACTCTCACACGATTAATTTTGTATATCACTTTTCCGTATACAGCTTAAAGTTTAGGGAGTTATCTACATGTCCATTAAAGTTTGAAGGGGTTATATACACACGAAAATGCACATCCTCCTGTTTTTATCATCGGTTAAAAAAAAAGTTCAAAAACTTTCAACATCATAACAGCTTTAGAAGTTGAATCCTATCAAATTAAACACTTCCTTTGAACAGGAAGATATATCATATATGAAGAAGCACTAACTAATCATTATCTAATCTAGATACACCTACCAGATACCGATGGTATTGATCAACAGTAACGTCAGCATTGCTTCCATCTCTGATCTTTCCTGAGATAAATAACGACACATTATCATATATCCAAGTCTAATCTAAATACTCAGAGATCGTATTGAAATGAGGCAAAATAAAAATTAAAAAGAAAAGAAAAGAAAGAGGAGTGAAAGGTGAAATAAATGAAGAGAAAGAAGAGTGAGAGGAAAGTTAGTTAAATGTAAACCGGGGAGGTGAGTGAAGACATCCCAGTTGTTGAGTCCTTTGCCATCATCCAAGTAGCCACCTTCATACTATTATGCCACCATTATTATTAAACGAATATATGAAGCGCGGATCAGATCAGTTTCAAAGAAGAAGAAGGAACCTGGTAAGCAGAAGAAGCGGCGCCGAAGAGGAAATCGGAGGGGAAGGTAGATGCATCAGAAGCAGCTGATGAACAGTGGTGGAGATAATGAAGCAGCAACAGTACTATTTGCAATAATGGCGCTTTCGTAAACCCGACCCCCTCCATTATCATCTAATGTTTCTTTTGTCTTGCCTATTTTGTATATGTATTAGTATTTAGTAGACAATCAGACTTGTCCTTTTTTTCAACTGAATGACCTTCCATTATGAAAAACGTACTCATATTATTTATAAATATTATTATTTTTTTCTTCAATTAATGAGATGTAAAGCTAAAATACAACGAAACCAAAGTTTACGATGGGCCATCAAATCATATTTTCTATTTTTTCATTATTTCTCTTTTCTTTTTTTACATACTTCTTATTTTAAAATTTATAAAAATTAATAACTTCCTAAATATAAATCACTTTTTAAAACTTAGATTTTATTTCGAAATCTGTAAAAACTATTCTCCAAAATCTATTTTTAAAAATCTAGATTTTGTCTCAGAATATATAAAAATTATTCTCAAAATTGATTCCAAACAAGCCATACTCTATAAATTAGTAAATAACAAAAACTTTGCCATGTGATTATTTGCCCTTTTGGGTATAATGCAATTTGTTTAAAATATGCATTTTGGTATAATGTATTTACATTTGAATAAACGTTAGATTTAAAGTGTGTTTATTCTGCCGAAAAAGAGTTTTTTATTCAAAATGTATTTTTAAATAATGTGTTATCAAACACTAGACTATGTAAATTAACGAATTTTTAGGTTTAAAATGCATTTTATAGCCCAAATGTGGCTCTCAAACAGGCACTATACGTGTTTGGGAATCTATTAAGAGAGAGATTTTACACAAGAAGAGGTAATCATATGAGAAGAATTGGATTTGTGTACACCGTAATTTGAGAATGGTTCTCAAATAACCAAGTTATATATTGTGTAGGGTCTGTTTGGTAAAGCGATGGATAAGTACTTTTACCATTTACGAGGTAAATGTATGAAGGAGATTATCTCATTTTGTAAAAAAACACTATTAAACATACTTTTGGACTGTTGAAAAATTTTCCCAAACACCCATCTATCTCGTACTTCCACAAATCCACCCCGATAATTTAGGGATTTAAAATGAACACGTTTTATCTTGGACTTTGTGGTTTCCAAAGATAGACATAGTCTGACCTTAACATATTTTTATTACATAAAAAATCCAAATGCTCAGCACCAATGGAATGGATAGTGACGCAATTTGGATTTAAAGTTGCTCCATCTTGCTGGACTCGTTTTCATTGAAATTGATTTAGATGGAAATAGAGATGAAGATAGATATAGATATAGATATGATTATGATATTTAAAAACATGTTTAGTACTATTATAAAAATTATATAATTTTATATTTTAAAACATTTAATATATTTTATGGATGATTTTATTTTAATCTAAAAAATATTGACTCCATGAAATCCATCTAATTTCCATGAGTTATAACATGGAATTGAAATGATCTACTTTAATAAAAATCGATTTCATATTCATTTTTTTTTGTGCAAAATATGCAACTAATTTCTCACAAACAGCCGGGCCTACACAATTATATGAGGGAGACACTCCCACTAATGAGAGTGGTTAGGAAAGAACCAACTAGAGCATTGCATTAGGAAGCTGGTGATACATGGTCTCTTTCAGAAAGTGGTAGAAAAGTATTTTTACGTAAGTCGATGCAAATATATGGAGGAGTTTATCTTATTTTGTAAAAAAAATACTGTTGAACGTACTTTTAGATGAGAGTTAAGTGTTTCCAAACAAACATACAAGATTTTACTGTGAACTTTCCTTTGTCTGACATCAGAAAAAATGAGATTAAGAAATAAAACGAGTTATGCTTTTTGAAGCAGTTATAATTAAAAGGAAAATATTTTCTAGCCTAATTAAATAATCTAGATTAACGGCACTGGTAGTAATAAAATTAAAGAAACTAAGCCAGGACACAATGTCCCATTTGATTGTATATGCTTCAAAGGTGAATTGGGAACTGCAAAAGATCGACTTTTGATTTACTATGGCTATACATATAGATTTCCCAGTTACCAAAATAACGTTTGGTAGAGTTGGCAAAGGCTACTACCAGCATTCCTCAGGACGAGAGTTCGAACCTTGGGGAGTGACAGCCGTGATAATTAACGCAACTTTAAAGAGGTTGTCCCATCGGTACCTCGTTACCACCGTAAGGTCTCCTCGTGGGGGATCCGGATTAGTCTGGGACGGACAATGAACCCATGATACCGGATGGTTTATACAAAAAAAAAGATTTCCTAGTTCATTTTGAAGGAGGCCCGAATTGTGAATCCAAATCAACATTGCTCTTAAACAGTATTCCAGAAATATGAAGATTGCAATGACATCTCATACATGCAGATAAATGCTTTGCTCTGAACTTCATTATTTAAATACGTTAGTAATTGAAGGATTCAAACGTATTTGATAATTCCAACTCTGATTATAAATATATCCACGCGTATTTGGATCACAGGATTGGACCCAAGATACGAATACACAAAGTAAAGGCATAAAGAAAAGGAAAAAAGGAGAGGTGGAAGGTTACTGTCGTGCATATGTGGAGAATGGGCATTATTCCTTTATTTTAGGGAAAATTATGAAAAACTGTTCCCACATAAATTCAGTTCGTTTTCAAATTCAAACTTTTAGAAAAAATTACAGCTTTTCCTATAGATTTGCTCATTAACACTTTTGCCCCAAAATGTGTTTTGAGTTTAATCCATTAAGGGTGGCCCATATTCTAACAACAATAACTTAGAAGTTGATAAATTGTTGTGCAAGCATATGCATGTATAAATAGATGAGATTATTTTTTAAAAATTCAATCTCATACTTCATATATGCTTTTGAAATTTATGTTCATATTTATTGATTTTTTTTCTATTAATGCCGTGCTCACTTTACAAGTTTATGTGTATGTTTGGATTACAGAAAGATATTATTTTTATAACATAATTTATATTTTACAAAATAAATATGTAAAATAAATTTTGTCTCAATCTATATGAACGTATTTTTACAACGATATTCCAAACATACCGGGGATCCGTTTGGGAAAGCGGTGTGATAAGTAACTTATTGATAAAAGTACTTATGAAGAAGTGAGATTGAAAATAAGTCAGATTGTAAAAGTGATTTATGTTTGGAAAAACGGTGGAAGAAGTGACTTATTTGTAAAAGTAAATGTGTTTGGGAACCAGATAATTAATTTTTTTTTCTAAAATTAAAATTAAAAATATTGAAAAAACTATTTGGTGTGTGGACGATGACCTAATTGCTCTGCTTCGCTTTCCCTATCTATCAATTTTCTTTTTGATGACTGACACGATTTCTCCCTCATAAGCATATGGAGGTAAATCTCTCCCTCCCTCCCTCTCTCACCTTAGCTTCTTCGTCTTCCTCACTTGTTCCCTTCTTTTTCAGTTTATCTCACGCAATGGGATCTCGCACGCAAAGGCCAAACACACTTATAGAGGGGGAAGCACGCAAGTGAAGAAAGAACTACCTGTTGAGCCATGAATGATCAGAATCAGAACCGCGCACTGTGTAGCTATAGTTTGTTGAATGTGTAGATCAGAAGACGGGAGGATAGCTCAGATATCAGAGATAGTGGTTCTCTGCTGAGCATTTGGGAACTGAGAGTTGGAGGGATAGACGGATTTGCACACAAAGGAGAGTAATGAAGGTTGCAGCGTTAGGTGAAGGTTGTCCGCTGCAAGCGTTGGCTGAGAAGCTCGCGATTCAAGCTTTACGGTAGAAGGAATTTGTGCGCACAAGCAGCTTATTTTGATAAGGCTTCCCAAACGAACGGAAAAGGTGAACAGAACATGCATCCAGCTTATGGCACTCTACAACGCACGATTGGACGCTGAAACGCTTTTCCAAACACACCTTAAAATATACCAAACGCTATCCCATCACGTTTTCGCCCGATAACATAATGGCCCATTGCATGTGAGGTTGGTTCTGATTGCCGCATATTGAACAGTTGATGGTCTGCTCCGTAACATTAATTGATAGAGAGTATAATTGAGTTAAGGCCTGTTTACTGTATCTTCCTAATCGAAATTAAACTTTTCTAGTATATCTATCTTGTAAATTATAAATTATATTCAAAAAGTAATTTTCGACGTTAATTCAAATAAGCTCTTCATCTATTTATGTTTAGCCTAAATTAGTCATGCTTCAAATTCTGTTCTTTATATTTTGACCCTTGCTCTAATTAACCACATATAGTTAATTCCCCTCAGCATCATATCACGATAAAGATAAAACCAAAAAGAAAATATCCTATCAATAAAAACATCAAATCAAAGTAACTTTTGAGTACACTCTTCCAACCACAAAACTTGATCAAGTTCTCAGAACTCAAGTAATAAAAAGCTTTTTGATGATTTAAAGAATTGAAGGAAAAAAATCCCCTCCACAGTCAAATCAATCAACCATATTAAAACCTTGATTACAAATGATACAATTATGGATTAAAAAACACCCAGTTTCATGTCTCATGGATCGCAACACATACTAGCTCAATAACATCATTCGTTTTTCAAACTCATCCTTCATCAGGTGTGGCATATAGCTTGAAAACAAAAATTTTGAGTAATCCTCGTCTGCAAAAGATAGACTGACCAAGCCAATCATATAGAGGCACACAGAGTAGTAATTCAC
>JANTPZ010032886.1:0-15974 GCA_025593235.1 Vachellia pachyceras
AACAAAGACTACGTCTAACTCTTGCTGAATTTTGTGCTTCTCAACCACGATGACCTTTTATAACCTTAATGTATTGTCTGGACTTGATTTGGTGTGTAAAATGTAATTGAAAGGTGAATAAGGTCGGGTTAAAAGATATAGACGAGGATTTAAAAAAAAAAAACTACGGCGCCCTATTTGTGGAGAGGCGCCGTAGGGGAGACCTACGGCGCCCTACATGTGAATATAGGGCGCCGTAGGTGAGACCTACGGCGCCCTACATTACCTACGGCGCCCTAGATGGTAATGTAGGGCGCCGTAGGTCTCCCCTACGGCGCCCTACACAAATAGGGCGCCGTAAGCCAAAACTTTTCTTTTGCAGCCCCCTGAAATAGGGCATCAATTGGGTTAAAAATAGGGCGTAAAAGGTACTTTTTGTAGTAGTGTGCGTGTAGCATTGTACTTTAATTAATTAGGATGTGTACTCATATTTATATAACTTCAAATTTAACCTTATTAATTTTTATGATACAGGTTAATAGTGGGTCAATGGAAGGTGGAAGAACTATCCATGTACGACTCTAGATTCAAGATGGTTTTAATTATATTCATTTAGGGTTGGTTTGTTTAAGCTTTCACCTTAATTTCTTTGGGAAAAAAATCATTTTAGAAGATTTCATAGTATTTTCTAAATTACATTCGTAATTTACATAACCTAGCTTGTGAATATTAAATCCTTATAATACGTACATATTATAAAATGAAATTTAGGAACCTGTTTGTATTTCATTTTCTTACTTGGCGCCTATATATAAATTTCCTTAAACTTTTGAAAATAATTTGAATAGAAAATATATTTGTGATTATTTCAACAATATTTCCATCAAAAGGATGATACTTAATCTATTAAAAAATCAATATAATCCTATGATAAAAGCAGTTGCAATTGTGATATAATGGAGGTCTTCTTCAAGCTCAATCAAAAAGACATGAGCCCTTTAATGAAGTTCTGACAACCTAGATGACCATCAAATTCTATTCTCTGAAGAATCATTACTAATAGTGATTTCTGATTAAAATTCTCGTAGCAAAGATATTTTTCAACAAAATATTCATAAGAGGCCCGTTTGGAATTAAGAGATTAACTCCACTTGGAAGCTACTGATGAGTCTTCTATGTTCACCGCTGTTAAATTTGAAAGGTCTCATAACTAGCCTTTGACAATAGTTAAGTTGAGTAGCTTCTAAAAATAATAGAAAGAAGTGGTGAATATGAGATGGGGTGTCAGCTGCCCCATGCTCCATGTCAGCTCAGTGGTGCGATTGCCATATTCAAATTTCATCTTGTTTCCCTGAGGGAAAGTACCGAACATTGTTGTACTCCTTGGTTCCTATTACAAGGCACTTTCAGCTGATTCACAAGAACCAAGGATCTTAAATTGATAAAAATTTTCAACTTTACCCTCTATTAACGAAGGTTTGAAAGGAGAGAAAAAATTGAGAAGCCATATTTAACTTTAAGAATTAATTATGAGGGAAAATTTGGCAAATAAGCATTAATGACTCTCAAAGTTACTTCTACAAAAGACAAAAGAGTCACTTTAGAAGGCACCTGTAATAGAGACTAGAGGGAGTACTGCTTTATTCTGTTACTGTATCGCAGAATTTTCGCCATCAAACTGTTCCATGATTCATGAGAAGTGCCTCTGTTTATCTGATTAGATGACAAATATTGTGAGACTGATTTTCAGGCTGTTCTTTGCTACAATTGCTATTATTATTGGTGCAACAAGGGGACGACATGACTGGGATTGACTGGTAATTGGTAATTTTCAGATGAAGGGTCATACACTAGTCTTTTACTTGGAATTGCATCAAAGTGGACTAGTTACTGGAATTTTCACTTGAGTTTATGTGCATGCACTGTTCTTAAAGTCATATTTATTGTTCTTGTTGATGATCTATTTCATAAGCAATTTGTCCAGTTTGATTTATCACAACTCACATGATGGTTGGTATGTGATTATTGTAATTATAATTTGATGGTAAATGTTGTGCTTGTAATAAGATATGAAGATGATTGTCCATCATAAAGCTTCGCAATCATTCTGTGTCATTAGATACATGGCAGAAGAGGGAACATTGATCTGATAAGACTCGCTTTGATGTGTTGTATGGAACATAAAAATTGAGCAGTATTATCAACGGGACTGAGTGCTAGTGGAAGGAGTTTGGCTGATCAAGTAGGTTACTATGAAGTATTTTATTTTACATCCACCCTATAAAGTATTTTTTGCGCTGCGTTGGATGCATCAAAAAATATTTTATGTATGTTTTTTAAAGTTGTGGGTGCAAATAAGATAATACTTCATTATATATAATGTACAAGAAGAAAAAATACTTTAGAGTGTTAGATACATCTAAAAAAATATTTTAATGTACTAGGTGTACCATTAAATACTGTAAAATAGCTAAATTTACCTGAGAAAATACTTTGTCGTGTTGAATGCATCCTAACCCTAAAAATTTTTGATTCAATGATGTGATAAAAAAAAGATGGGTAGAGGAGGGGAAGGAGTAGAGAAGCCAAGTCATGTATATGAATGGAAACTCAAGGAAATGGTGGAATATATATTCTGAAAACATTTAGCCCCCTACATGTCAAGAGTTATGATAGAAAGATATTTATCTTCTTTTTTCTGTAGACTGAAAAACATATGGTCATGGCACTGGTTGTTGATTTCCATGCATATAGTCATCATCCATTGACTTCGTTGACTTGTGCGTAGTCCTTACTTTTACAATAAATGTAATATTATATTTTGAAAAAGACCAATATTTTTTATTTATAATTGGCTGATTAAGTAGGAGGCCTTACAAGCTCTGAAGTGTGTGAATGTAGAGAATGCCTCTACACCATTAAAATTTGAGTCAAGATGTGCTTGTCAAGAGTTACGACAGAAAGATATTTATCCTCTTTTTTTTAGCAAACTGAAAAACAAATGGCCATGAAACTAGTCGTTTATTTCTATGCACGTCGTTACTATCCATTGACCTAGCTTACCCGTGTTGCTTGTGCTTAATCCTTATTTTTTACAATAAATGTAATATTATATTTTGAAAAAGACTAATTTTTATTTATAATAATATATTCAATAATATACATTTATATATTCTTGTTCCGGCTAAAAAATTATATTAATAATATAGATAAACACATGACAGAGAGACTAAAATAGTGTAATTAAATTAAATATAACCCTCTAAAATTTGGAATAGGTGACATGTATTTTTCCACATCCGAAAATAAAAGGCAAAGGGAAAAAAAAAAACAAAGTCTTTTGAAAGCCATATATGTGGCCATGAAACTCGTCACTGGATTCCAATTCCCATGCACGTTGTCGCTTCCCATTGACTTCATTGACCTATGCTGCTTCTACGTAGTCCTCACTTCGTTGATGATTTCTCTATAAATTAACGAATTAAAACCAAAACTTTGGGAAACCAATAGCCAGAGTCTCATAGACTAAACGAAGAAGATGAGCAAACACAACAACGCTGAAGCCGTCTCCGGGGACCGCCAGAAGGGCTCCTTCGAGGTCTCCTCCAACAACCGGCCGGCGACTCAGCCAGTCCCACCTCCTACTGCCGGCGACCCACTGGCTCCTCGGTATTATCCTCAAGAACACCAAGCTGCTCCACAGGGTATATTTTTAGGCGTCCGTTCCCACTTTTTGTTTAAAAGTTAAAACACATCATCACCCTTTCTATTTAATCAAAATCATTGACGCCTTTTTTTTTTTTGAAAATTTATATGTACCTTCCTTAAAAATCAAATCATATATATATATATATATATATTGCACAAATACCTCCCTTCTCATTTTGGCCATATCACAATGTTAATTAGTTTTCATATTTTAGATTTTTATTTTACGATAAATTTAAATAATTAATCTCGTTTATTTATTGAAAGTTATTTATGATGTAATTTTTAAATACATATGTTGGATGAAAATGTATTACGGCAATGTATATTTACAATTAAATTATAAAAATATATGATTAAAACCAAATATTTGAAATTACCGATGTACATGAAATAAAATCAAAATTTGATCGATAAGAACTAACAATAATATTGACCCAATTACAAAACTAAAATACAGTAGATTGGACTGCAAACTGGACCCTAAAATTTGAGGGGCTTCATAAACTAATCTCAATTAAAAAATCAAAAGTTTTTTAGTTATTATTTATCCATTATAATATTGCTCAATCCATTTCTAAATGTTATCTGATATAATATTTTATCCATTATTTATCTATTATATATAAACGAAACAATTATTTTTGTGAGATATTTCATTTGGTATATTGAATTTTATGTTATTTGATTTTTTTGATGATTTTTTGTTTTGTTTTGTGACACTAATTAATCAATATATGCTACTTAATTGCTTTTGATAAAATTTCATTTGTGTTATTGATTCATGTTATGCAGAAGAGAGTCTTCCTTGTGGTATTGGCATTGGCTGGATATTGTAAGTAATATTAAGTCTGGTTCTTAATTATTATCTTCAATTAATTTTTTATGGAGATTAAATACTCTAAATAACTTGATATATTTATCATTTTTTACAAACTAATTTTTTGCTTATAACCGATATATAATTTAATGATACATATAAGTATTTCATAATATATAACACAAAGTAATTTAATTTAACTTTCACAATCTTCCTAAAAAAAGTTAACTAGAGTACATGGTGCATAATAATTATTTCACAGCATTAAACTTTTGAGGTGCATAATAATCATACATGTGTGTGTTATAGTCTCAAATTCTGCTAGAGCTTGTTGCATCTAGCTATCTTATTTTTACTACCTTGTGCATGTTCTTTTACTCAAGCTTCCTTATCCTTTTATTCTTTTTTTAATTCAAATCTCAATTCAGAAAGTACTATGATTTTCTAGGAAAATTTCAAAAAAAAAATACCCTTGAACTTTCAACAAGAAAAATCAGTGACTCCAATTTCAATAATATCAAATCAGTCCACATGTACTAAAATGGAATTTGGAAATGTTGTGTTTTTGTGCTGCCCCTTACCTTTTTTCTCTTTTTTTAAATAGCCACGTCAAGATTTTTTTTAGCAGTGTATGTTAATAAAATTAGTCAAGTATTATAAATATTATGCAATAATGTATGTTAATTAAAATAACCGTACGTTGATTGCCACCGAAATTAGCTACGGTAACAAATGAAGTGTAGTAAGTATCCATTTTATACTTTTGGCCAAAAAAAAGTATCCATTTTATACTTAAGTAGCACAAAAAAAAGTGAGGGGCATTATGGTGAAAAGCAACGTCTCAAAATTTCATGTAAGTACATGTAGACTAACTTGCAATTATTGAAGTTAGAGTTAGTACCAAGAATGCGAGTCAGCACGCGAGAAGCGGGCTTGGCGGGCCAGCCCGCCAGGTGGCAGGTTGGGATTTCCCAATCTGCAGCCCGCCAACCTTTTTTTTATAAAAAATAAATTCTTTTTTTATCCAATTTTTTTCTATAAGATTGCATATTTATGATATTCTCTTTCAAATTCTATGAATAAATGTTCAATAATTTTCTAAAAATAGAGTTTAATATTACTTTTTCCTTTGTAAAAAAATATTAGGATAAAAAAATATATAAAATACATAAAAATATATTTTTTTCAAAAAATAAAAATGGGTTAGGCGGGCTGGCCCGCCAACCCGCGGGTTGAGGGTGGCGGGCTGGAATCAATCCGCCACCTTGGCGGGCTGGCTTTTGCCGGCCCGCAGCCCACCTATTTTGGCGGGCTGGGGGTTGGGCCTGCGGGCCCAACTCGTATTACCGGTACTAGTTAGAGTCAATGACTTATCCTTCTCAATATTTTCATGGTGCTTTTCTATATCCCTCCATTCTCTATCAAATTTTTAGGTAGTTTTTTTCCCGAGGTTTACACAACATGCAAAACTACGAAGCAATTACAATAATGTCATCCTCATCTGGTTATATATACATTTGCCATTACGACGCAATTACAAGGTTTATGTGCAGATTTACTATTAAAAATGTAAACAGTCATCAATATCAACCTTTTAACGGTCAACGTTTGTTTTTTAATAGAATGAAATAACAGTACTTCATTTTAAAATTTTCGGGGTAATATTGATGGAGAAAAACTTTCAGAGCTACATTATTCATGAAATAAAACTTTCAGGATAAATGCGCCGAATCCTTCCTTACGTGGTTGTGGTTATTTATGTATCACATTTGATTCTCTTTCGTCTGATTATGCATGCCAACCACTTTTTGTTGTTTATATATATATATATATATATATATATTGAGTTGTTGATTCCAAACGATAATTGTCTCTTTTGTGTACGTGAAGGTTTATACTAGGCTTCTTCCTTGGCTTGCCTTGGTATGTTGGGGCTATAATGCTTTGCTATTCGAAGAGGGATCGCCGAGAGAAACCCGGATTAGTTGCTTGTGCTATAACTGTAAGTGATTAATTACCCATTAATCCCTTTACCTTTCATTCAAGCAAATTTCAATTTTATGCATGCTATGAATCACTAGGCTAATGTATGTGCTTGGGAATCGGTTGGGAGAAAAGAGTTACAGATTCTGAGATTATTTTATAGATTTCGAAATACTTTTTACAGATTTCGAGATATTTTTGTCTTGGTTATATGCACCGTTGGAAAAAAAGTGTTTTCCAAACATGCACAATGTGTAAAAATACTCAAGAAATTGTGAACTCGCATTAGATCCTTTTTATGCCTTGTGGGATCCCCTTTTTGGAACTTTGTGTATATTTTTGCCCATTTAGAACCTTCGTGAGTATTTTTATCCCTTGATCATACCCAAATGTCACCTTCATGAGTATAAAAAATAATGGTGTGCTATGATATTAGCCTATTAGGCTTGATTCTTTTCCTCTTTGAAGTATTGACCTACTTAGGTGAGCCTTTTGAGCATTATGCTCTATGGTACTGATAGGCCTTGTCGTGGGACTTCCAAATAAAAACTAAGCTAGAATGCAATATAATGGCACTAACATATGTCGATCTCTATGCGGAGCCTATATTAATTACTAAGCAATCTAGCGCAAATAACAAATTAACCAAGAAATATCAAAAGCACTTTTTTTGTTTTTTTACTTTCTAAATGAACTAAATGGATGTATTTAAATTCTATAAAATGAATGTCCTAGGTGATTGAATCCACTAACCTTCCTTGTTCAATTTTAATATTGAGTTCTCCTTTTAACTAAACACAAGGACTAGCAAGGACCCCTTACTAATCAATATTCCTAACTTTTTAATATAATCTAAACCTAGACTCAATTAATCAATTAGGAATATCTTAATGCTTAGCTTATATTAAATTTATAAAAGATCATCTTTACCTTCAATTAATTCCTAGAAACCTAGCAAATCAATTAATTTCAAGAGAATAAAAGAAAGCAATCGAATAACAAAAGAGTTATAGTCCAATCACAATCCAAAATACCAATCTAACGCAAGTATCACAATCCAAATTATACCAACCGATAATAATCATCTTTCATACATACAAATCATAACATCTAACAACCTAGAATTACAATTTGCATATACAAAGATTGAAAAGTGAAATTAAAATTTAGAAAACTCCCCTAATTGCTAAAAGACTCCGGTTAGCTTTATCATCACCGTTGGACAATGCAATTAGCTGCTCATAGTGGAGAAATCAACTCCTCTAGGATCTGGAATTTTGTAAACCATCACAGTATAGGGCCCAATAATGAATGTCATGGATGATGACAATTGAGGATAGGACCAGGCAGCATCTTCAATGCTAATGAATGAATAAACCTGTGAGTGTGTGTGGCTTTTCTCGGCAAATGGATGGATTTTTTGGATAATTAATTGAAGCTCCAGCATATGGTCTCAAGAATGGAATAATGGCCCAATATGTGAGTGAATTCCATGGAATGAATTGGGCCATAATTGAATAATGAGAAAGCATGAAATAATGGGGTCCAAGTGCATGTGAAGATTAGAGATTTGAACTTACTCCTCCTTTTCTTTTCTTTTTAATCTGCACAAAACAAAAATTAATTTAATCCAATATATATTTAAAACTATATAATTGCCCTTTTACATAATAATTATTTAATTAAATCCAATTAAGCTAATAATGAGTAGTAATAGACTAAGTTTAGGTACTAAAAATATATAAGATATTGAGGTTCATAAGGTACTCATGTCTATTCCCCAAAAGTCTCTTGGTTTTCTTGGCTATAATACATATTCTAAGTCAGTCGCATGTCACTTTCCTGATTTTCAAAATTGTAAATTAAGAACAGTGACATTTCATATTTTAACTAAAACAAACTCACCTGCAATTCAAGGAAACAGTATTGCCTTCTAATAATTTTTATAACATGTCATATTGTATAAAAAAAATAACACTTGCCACTTGGCATGAAATTTTAAGTATTCTATATAAAAAATACATGGCTTGATGAATATTTTAAATTATTTCTTCCAACATTTTATTTTTTTTAGTTTTATATTTTAAGTATTTTAATATTTAAAATTACATGTCAAATATCTAGTGTTATTTTTTAAATGATATGAAATGCAACAAAAATTATGACATGGAAAAAGGGTTAATTTTAATGGTGGCAAGTTTACGGTCAAACTCAATATGAAAGTTTATGTACCTTAATTTAAACTTTTAACGATCAGGAAAATGATGTGCAATTGAACCAAAATCTAGAAGAGCTTTATATATGTAAACATCTTTTTTTGTTTTAAATAGAGTTGTAGACACTAATAATCTTATATTACAGATGCAACTAACCTACAACCTTCCACTCATCGAAGAGCATTCAAGGCCATTAGGGTACAAGCTGGCCATTGACTCTTCCTCAAAATTTTGAAATGATACGAAGTTTTAAAGCTCCACAACATCAATTAAGAATATGTCTAGTTTGGTATTCGAGTCTCTGCCTCTGTTACACTATAATATTGCAGCATTTCCCCCAACAAACGGTTTCATTACATATAAGCATGTGTGACTTACATGCATCGTTGAAAAAAAGTTTTCCCAAACATTCACAGTATAAATCATGAGGAAGTGCCTCTGTTTATCAGATTAGATTTCTGACTAACCTTTGTGAGATTGATTTTGCAGGCTGTTGTCTACACAATTGTGATTGTTATTGTTGTATCGGTGAGATCGCAACGCCCATAATTAATTTCCGGGAAGTTTGGCTCTGCTTCTTGAATAAGTTTAATGTATTCTACTGAAACTGAACTGGGTTGTACGTACGAGTTAATGAGTGGTTAAACATGTTTCTTTTGATATTTAATTACTGTTGAAAGACATATATAAAGTACATGTATGTTTCATGCTTTTAATATTGCATATTCCACTGGACACTCTTATTTTGCCATCATTGTATGTTCATTTGAATTGGACCGATGGTTACTAGAACCTTATGTCTCACCCATGGTTTCATGCAACATTTTTTCTTTGGATTGCATCAACATAGAGTTATTAGAGAAATATTTATATACTCACGAAATATTTATATACTCCCTATTACTACCTTTAATAAAAATGATTCAAATGTCTTTTTCTTGTGGGTTTACACCACAAACTTTTATTATAAAAGATTATATAGAGAGATATATAATCAAGTGAAATTTATAGGATGTAAGGTCAACAAGTAATAACAATTGAAATATTTTTATTACCTAACACTCCAGAAATATACAAATATTTCTTGAGTTATTAACGTGTTTCATACATACTAGGTACTCCCTCTGGTTTCATAATTAATTAGACTAAAGCACATCTAACTATCTCATCAGAATTTGAAAGATGTGGTTAAATCATTGATCTTGTTTATAAATGGAATACATCATCATCATAATCGATTATTCTGAAACTACCCATGTATAAATAAAAGATTTCTTATTAAAATGGTATATGTTTTTATCAAACGTAAAATTGTACTCCATAAGCACCTAACTATATCTCCAACTTTCATATTAAAAAAAAATCTTTCAAGCAATGACCAAACGTAAACTACATTGTCCTCACTCCAACTTCCATATTAAAATGGTATAGATTTTTATTAAACTATAGGAATCAATATTTTAAATAAAATAAAATTTGAGGGACCAAAGTCATTGTTTTAAACTTGAGAGGCTAAAACCAAAATAATGTCAAACTTGAGGGAATTAAGCTTGCATAAATCCATGGTCCTACGTATGCATAAATAATATTCTTTCATACAGAGTGAGTCCTGCACATAAGTAACATTTTGTATCTGTCTAACAAATTTAATGTAATTTTTTATTTTCACCCCAATTAATTTACATATCTCTCCTGTTTCTTTAACTTTCTCATTCATTCTCTCTATAATCATTTTCATAAATAAAAGTATTTTCTAAAAGAAATTATTTCCTTACACATTTATTGCTTTTACTACAAGGATAAAACAAAAAAAAATGATATTAAGAGTTATGCTTTGGAATTGAGAATTGACAATACAAATTATGAATGAGTGAAAAAGATACATTGATGCTTCATGTAAGTTAAAATTTAATAATATCGACGAGAGGACACTTTTTGGTTACTACTTCATGAACATGAAGCAATTTTTGTACTTGTTTCTGAAAAGTTCATTGAGGTCAACGAGGGAACTATTGCTCTTTGCAATTTTAACCATGACAGAGAGATTCGCTGAAACTTTCTGATCTTTCAGAGGAATCAGAAAGCTTACATCTTTCCTTGAGTTTTTACAGACGACAGTGATTTTCTCCATATTTGAAGCCCTGTTTATGAGGTGCTTCACAAAATCGGCTTCAAGTTGGTGGCCTGTAAATCCTATGATAGACACAAACTTGCGGGTTCAACGTACACAATCACACACATCACCTGTCTCCCAAAGCATTGGATGTTGCAGATCAGCATCAGGGTTGAACTTTGAACCTCTGTAGACCTGTGGATATATATAATTACTGTTTAGCATCGTAGTTTAATGAAGCAGCTGCAATTTTAATATAATGGAGGTCTTCCTCAAGCTCAATAAAAAAGACATGAGCCCTTTAATGAATCTTTGACAATCTAGGTGACTATAAAAACAGCTTCTAGTGATTTCTGATTAAATTTCTTGTAGCAAATATATTTTTCAACAAAATATTCACAATTGTCCCGCTTTGAATATAATTAGGAGATTAACTCCACTTGGAAGACACTGAGTCTTCTATATTCACTGCCGTTAAATTTGAAAGGTCTCATAACTAGCTTTTGACAAGTTAGTTTGAGTAGCTTCTAAAAATAATAGAAAGAAGCGGTAAATATGAGATGGGATGTCAGCTACACTCCATGCTAGTTGCGCCCCTGCTACCTCTCAATTTAATTCAGGGGCTACTGTCAAATGTTTATTTTTTCTGTTTCTTTTAATAATTAGATTTTCCATAAAATAAGTGATATTTTAATATATTATGAATTAAAATAATTCATTTTAATTTTTTTTATGATTTTTAAAGATAGACACCTTAAAGTTGATATGTGGTTGATGCAATTTAAGGTATCTATCTTTGAAAAATCATACAAATTAAAAAATGAGCAACTTTCTGTTTATAATATATTAAAATATCACTCATTTTATCTAGAATCTGATAATTTAAAGAAGCAAAAAAAAAATATTTGGCAAGACCCTAAAAATGAGAGGCAGCAGGGGTTGAGGCAGCTGACACCCCTTCCCAATATGATAAAGAATATCATAAAAAAAATCTTCCACAAGAAAAAAAAGAATATCATAAAAATAACAAATGATAATATTTTATGATTGAAATCAAACACAAAATATTTTTTTACTTTTTTATGTAAAATTTATACACAATAAACGAATTTTTATAAACTTTCTGCAGTCTAAATCATTTAAAACGTATTCTTAGTTCTTAAACAAATTGAAGCTTCAGTGGTCAAAAGATAGTAGATAAATAAGTGTGAAGTTACTCACCAGAGTAGTAATTTTCAGTGTTTCCATATTACCAGAGCATCTCAGTATGAAAGAAAGTGTCTGGGTAGCTCTTTTGTTTTTCAAAACCAAGTCAACCATCAAGGATGATAAATAAGCCCCAAAAATGTAGCAGGTTGATGTTCTCTTAAGGAAGAAAAAGAGAAAAAAAAGTGATAATATTATTGTAATAAATATTTATATATGTAAATGGAATATAAACCAACAGATCATCATCACAAAGACAAGAGGATTTGCTAAAAACAACTTGCAGGAGGAAAGGCCAAAGTCTTCATAATCTCATTAGTTTTCATAACAAAATTCCTTCTGCGAATAACAAGTCCCTCATGCGATATTGATTTATTGTGAGATTGAAACACTCGTAGCCTAGGAGAATTAATCTTGAAACGTGAAGATTCTGAACAAGCCAAAGAAGAAAGATCAAGAACCTCAAGTCTTTTGGCAGAAACAATAATCTGACGTACACATAAAGCCCTAAGCTACAGGAACTTAAGGTTCGGATGAAGAATCTTCATGATCTTGAGTTTTGAACATCCCACAAGGCTAAGACTTTCCAAGTTGTAACACCTTCCAAGAATTGCATCGAGTGTCTCATCTTCCACATTAACCATCTTCAGTCTCAAGATTCTCATCTTAAGACAGCGACCAAAAGGTGTTGAAGATTCTATGTAATAACTCACAATCTCAAGTGTGGACAAAGATGAAAATATCCCATAAACATCTAACCCTAAAAAACGTTGAATCTTTTCTCCTTCTAATGGCTTACATTAAAGGCTTAGTTCATCGATCGTATTCTGTCTCTCAAATAAAACAGCCAAGTTAATCTGAATGTCCTTCTGTGGAAAATGCGTGAACTCGCAGCTTTTGAGGCCACCTAGGTGCTTATGTATGAGCAGGAAAACAATTATGTTAAAGCTGTGGATTCCTTCATATTTGGGAAGATTAAGGATGTAATCAAATTGGGCAGCAGGTGATGATGAAATTGCAAGCTGTGTAAAGGGTTTGATCATGTGTTTCAAGTCCAGATCAAGATGTTGTGTGCTTTTCCACATTGATATCCATCTCTTGGAAAGAACACTGCTTCTCACAGCTTCATCGACTGGAAGAAGAGAAAGTATAGTCAATAGGATATCATTGGGGAGTACTGATAAAATCTTTGAACTTGGGCTTCTTTTTTTATCCTAACATTTTCTTTTCTCTGTCTCTGCATAATGTATTTTCTTTGTTATGAATATTAGGGTTGCAGAGACAACTTATAGAGGAAGGATTGTCGACTTTCATTTCCAGTTTCTCATTGTTTGTTTCCAACTTCAATGCTTGCCAAATTTTTTTCATGTCTCTTTGAATAATTGGATTTTCCATAAAATGAATGCTATTTTAATATTTTATAAATAAAAATGATTTATTTTGTATTTTTTATAATTTTTTAAAGATATACACCTTAAAGTTAAGATGTGGTTGATGCAATTTCAGGTATCTATCTTTAAAAAATCATAAAAAAAATAAAAATTGAGCAATTTTTTGTTTGTAATATATTCAACTATCACTCATTTTATGTAGAATCCAATGATTCAATAAAAAAATTTGGCAAGAACACCAAAATTGAGAGGCAACAAGGCGCAAAGCCCATGTGGGGCAGCTGACACCCCTTCCCAATATGATAAAGAACATCATTAAAAAAATAATAATTTTTTATGATTGAAACCAAACAAAATATTTTTTCACCTTTTTATATAAAGTTTATACACAATAAACGAATTTTTATAAACTTTCTACAGTCTAAATCATTCAAAAAGTGTTCTTAATTCTTAAACAAATGGCCAAAACATACTAGATAAATAAGTGTGATGTTAATTGCCTGAGTAGTAATTTTCAGAGTTTCCAAATTAACACAACATCCCAGTATGAAAGAAAGCGTATGGGTAGCTCTTTTATTTTTCAAATCCAAGTCAACCATCAAGGATGATAAATAAGCCCCAGAGATGTAACTTGATGTTCTCTAAAGGCAGAAAAAGGAAAAAGTGATAATTAATATCATTGTAATAAATATTTATATATGTAAATAAAATATGAATCAATAGATCATCATCACAAAGACAAAAGGATTTGCTAAAAACAACTTACAAGATGAGGAAAGGCCAACTTAAAATATGAACCAATAGATCACCATCAGAAATTCAAGAACATTTTTGTAAATTTAAGAAAGTCAAAGGGTATTTTGGTGAACGTTTGATCAACATAACAGAAAATTTTACAGAGTTCAACAGATAGAGAAAAATTCACTGATAAACAATTGAAGCCTGATTTAGGTCAGATTGACAAAAATAACATTTATTGAAATTTTAAAAGTTATTTAATATTTAGATATTTAATAAATAATTATTTAAAATATCCAGAAGCATCAGATATTTGATTTCAGACTAGAGAAAAATAGTTTGTAAATTATAGTAATTTTTAAAATTATTTTCAAGAGAAAGTTAGAAATAGTTTCCTAGATCAGAAAGAAAAAATGGGGAAAAACCCGAAATTAGGGTTTTCTTTAACAATTAATTAAAGACAATTCTAGAAGTAAAACAAGGAAAAAATTATGGTTGTATCTTATGAATTTTGAAAATTTTTGGTAACTCTAAATTGATTAACTGATTAGGGAATTTCCAAAAAGTGTTTCCAGCCCGATAAAGTAGCGTTGACAATAGCTAAAGTAATTTTATTTGCATAGAGAAGATTGTAAGGATTGAGAGTTGCCACATGTCACCCTCTAATAAAAACATAAAAAGTTGAAAAGATATTTTAACCATGTGGTAGAATATATGAGAGCAAAGTTACTTTATCAGTCCAATCAAGTCTCATACATTAAGAGACATATATGCAGACTTTTTAAGTTTCTTGAATACTCTCCTCCTCCATTTTTCTTTACACAAGTCAACCAAACACATAGAGAAGGAGAGGGAGAGAGCTGCGGAAGAGAAGCACAAGAAGAGAAGGAAATCCATCAAGAACTCAAGGTAGGAGGTGATTTTCACTTGTAATCTTTCATATTTCTTAGTTTCTACCCCTGATAACTCCAAGAAATTGACAACATTCTAACATATTTTCTTCTGTTTCATATGTTCTTGAAAGCATAAAATGTGTATAAAGTGAAGTTTTGAGAAGAAAATATGCATCAAAGTGAATTGAATGAATGCTTGTTTTATTTGATTAATTGAAGGATAATTTATGCTTCTCTTTTGTAGAAGGTTAAGAAACAAGTTGGTAATTGCAAGGATTGAACAAATATCATCTATCATGAAGATTAAATGGACTTGATCCCCTCTGTGTCAGATGCTTCAGCCAACAAAAATGTTGGCTGAAGCCAACGAAGTCTGACGTCCGTACAGTTGCGCGTTTTGCTTGCTGGAGCTGATTCTAGGGCTAAAAAACACAGGGTTTGGCCGGAAATGATTCATTCTTGACTCCTTGGGTGTGCTTGAAGCCTCTCTTTGCTAGGGTTTGGAGCTTTTGGAGAGATTGGAGGCTTTGGGAGAGATTTCAAGAGAGATTTTGGAGTTCTAACCTAGGGTTCTCTTCTTTTCTTCTTTTTTCTCCTTAGTTATTGATGTTTCCAATGGTTAGACTTAGTTTTTCTGTGTATATGCATATGGATAGCTAAGCATTTCAATTCTAGGGTTACTTTGAACATCTATATGGATTAAAACTTTATATTCTTCATTAAAGCTAATTACGAGGGAAATAGCTAGTTTTATGAAGTATAGAGGAAAGAAGTAATCCTAGAATCTCAATTTCTTGGAGCTAGAATCACTTGTGTTTTGCATTTTAACTTTGTTTTGAACCAAATTGAACTTTTCAAAATGATTGTTACCCAACCTAATTAATAGCACAATTTCATTTATTTGCTCACTTTTGCCATAGTCTTCGT
>JANTPZ010032888.1:0-10526 GCA_025593235.1 Vachellia pachyceras
ACAATCCGTCGAATCTCTGTCAATCAGTGAGTTCTGCTCTATCTTTTGGGCCTCTGTGAATTTTTCTGATATTTTGGTCAACAGTTGACTTTTTGACTTTGACTTTGTCAAATGACCAAAATGCCCTTACGCTTTCTCTTAATGACCAAAATGCCCTTACACTATCTAACTTTTCATAATTTCCATTTTGCCCTTGACTTTGTCGCCTTTGATCTTTTGTGTAATGACCTACTCCCCAGTAGGTCACCCATCCTGAGATTGCTCCAGGACGAGCACGCTTAACTTTAAAGTTCCTACCGACTTCCATTCACCAGGCCAAATCTGATTCTGCGACTTCGGTCCAACAACATCAACTTTTTCCGTACTTTCTATCAGTGGGCTCTAACTTGACTTTTGACTATTGGTTTGGCCCTTTTTATCCAATGACCATATTACCCTTGGTCTTTTTACTTAATGACATTTATGTCCCTGGCTTACATTTTTAGTAATTTCAAAGCCTTAGGACTAATTTGACTAAGGTCTTTTTGGTCCATTGACATCTTCTCTTTTTGTACTTTCATTTCTGGGCCTTGTCTTATCTCATATCTATCGGTTTGGCTTCTATTTCTATTTACAGAAAATGGTGGATATTACATGTGGGCCCCACAAGAGTCAGTTTTCACCCCCTCTCTCATCCACGTCCTCTCTTCCTTCCTCTTTTCCTCTGATCCATCAGTCCCAAAGCCTCATCTTCCTCCGCCAACTTCATACACATACTTTGATCCATCAATCGGCTAACTTCATACACATATTCCCTCTCTGAAGCTCTGATAATGGCGAACCACTCACCACCTCAATTCGCACTACGACACAGCATCTAACGTTCAGGAGTTGACTGTTGTTGCTGATCTGTAAGGGTGTTTCCACAGCTCTTTTGGCAACCAATAGGAGGTACTCGGATCTTTCTTAGGGGGTCTCACTTGATTTTTCGATGCTGTGTAGTACGCTGACTTGTATATTCACCCTTTCTTGTGCCTACCCACACCATTTTTTGTATATATTCCAGCAACCCTGTTCTATATTTTTATTCATGGGGTCATTCTTTGTCTACTTCAGAGTTTAGAGATATTTCACTGATTTTACACTTGGTAGAGGAACTGAATTGATGAAAGCTTTGTGTTTATCTCAGGGTGGTTTAACTCCATTGGACCTTTGCCTTCATTCTGGTCAAGACTTGAGAACATATGGCTAATCAAGCTATTGAAGTAGCTTCCAAGGCGTTAGAATGAGATGAGAAGAGAGGATGCTCGTCAGATTTGAAGACACCTACTAAAAGAAAGCTTTTGTGAAGTTTTGCAAGATAGGGAACATCACTCCAGCTTGTACATGCTATAATGAGCCAATAGAAGTAATAATATTATTCCTACAGATAAAAAGAAAAAGAAAGTTGACTATCGTTGCTATCTAGGAAATTTTTTGTCTTTAATGTGTTCGAAGCTTGCTCCCTGTAGAAAGATATACATCAGTAACAATAAACATAGAAGAATAAGAAAAGTACACGAGATAGAGAGCGGGGAGGAGGAACGAAAAGAAACCTGGACAACACTGTTAACAATACGAGTAGAACGTGTAAGGGTGTTGCCAACAAGGTTGAAGAGAGGGGCAGCATCGAACTTAGTGTCACTATGGACATGGGTTGAGATGATTTGCTCAAGGATCTGATCATCGGACATGGTGGAGTGTTCTGCTCACCCTCGCCATTTTCTAGCAAGAAGAAGAGAAAATGAAAAGAGGGAGGAGTGAAAAGAAGAGATGACGTGGCTGGGAGATGGAGAGAAAAAATGGATTTTGTGGGATCCACAGATGAAAAGTAACAGACGTTTGGTTGGGATAACAGTGTTGCTTTTTTTGCACCATTTTTATAATATTATGTGTATTTTTGCACCCTCGAAAACTTTATGGTACCAAACGCTCATCGGCGATAACTTTATTAGTAAAATTGCACCTTTGCCCCTTTATTCTTTCCCAATTTCTACTATATGGGATATTCATGTATGGAATTGAAGGTAAACTCTTGAGATACTGACTATGGTAAAGGTTAAAATGTTATAGTATTTATTTGAAATGTTTTATCACTATGATTTCATGCATGGAGATAGTGAAAAGAAATTACATTCAAATGATATATACTCCATGCATGTTTGAAAATAGTTTGAGATATTCTTTGCAACCTTCATGCTGGGATCCTGGTTATAAAATATGCAAAAAAAAAATTTCTTATTAATGATAATTTTGGAAATTGATCCCATGCATGTTTGAGAATGTTTTGAAGAGGACTGAATACAGAACGCTGGTTACTAACAGTAGTACTGTTAGTTCTTGGTGCACCATAGTTAATTACGAGCACGCCTGTTATTCGTGGTTATCAACTCACACCTATTATTCGTGGCCTCGAGTCACGCTTGCTAGTTACTTACCCTAATGAATTGTGTGTTCACGCTTGTTTTCGTGGTCTCAAGATGCGCCTAGTTATTTACCCTCATGGACTGTGGCCACACCTGATATTCCGTTCTGTTAAAGTTCTATGAAAATTTGAGATTTGAGTATTATTTTTAAATCGATTTTGTCAAACAAGTGGTTTTGCAACATAACTGAAATTTTATAAGAAATAATTTATTATACAGTTTCAAATGTGACTTGATTATACCCTGTAGAAAATGAGAATTGTTGTTACAATATTTATCTTAGTTAAATCATTTAGATTACTTTCTTAAATTTAGATAATTATATTTATGGGTCATTATTCACCGGAAATTTATTTTGGCTTCAGATAGCCCAGTGACCCTATACCTCAAGTTGAGTAGTGAAGAGCCTCGTTGTTATGAAAGGCATCGGTTTAATTTGTAGATGCTATTTGGTGTATATAAAAACTTATGTGTATGCACTATTTTTAAAGGTTAGAAGCTCCACATAGTCTATAGGTGAGGTCACTATGCTTTTATTATATGTTAATAGCGCAGAATATGTTTTTATGGTATAATCTTAAGAAAAGAAGTGGTACATTGTGTTATTTAGCGTTTTGAAGAATAACATACATTACAAATCAAATGCTTACATAGTGTGAGATCTTTATAGTCCTTGTCGATCACCTCTAAATTTTAGGGCGTGACACCATCACCCCTATCGAATCTGAACATTGAATTCATGCATTAATATTTAATTATTAATAATCAAATAAAATAAATGAATTTAATTGAATAATATATTAAAATTTTGATTACTTACCTTGAATGTCCACTTCAAACTAGTCGACCGGCCAACAAAAGGGCATCGGAATCCCTACTCCCTATCGATATCTTGATTCTCAAACATCTCAACCTCCTAGACTGAGATGTGATATCGCCGACCTCGAAATCATTAAAGCTCAGCACCACATCACCATCCTTAGGGATATCTCCTTCCGAGATCATGGGCTCCTTCCCAAGCATACGACAAGGATCTTGATCAGCCATATGAAAAAATTGATAATTAAAAAAGTATACAAAATGAAAAAATAAAATTAAAAATTATAAAAATAAAATAATGAAAAAATATATAAAAATTAAAAATTTTAAAATCTAACCTTTGAAATATGAAATTAAAGTATTTGAAAAAAAATTAAAATAAAAAACTCTGAAAAGACTCTTTGATTTGACGTTTTCAAAAAAAACAGAAGTGAAGAAACGAGAGGGGGAGGGGTATATATAGGCTTTACATTAGTAGCGGTTCTTGACAAACCGCTACTAATTAGTAGCGGTTGATGAGAAAACTGCTACCATAATCACTGCAAATAGAAGACGCTTAATTGGAACTCACGCAGTTTTGTAGTGGTTTGTCTAAACCGC
Source organism: Vachellia pachyceras (assembly GCA_025593235.1). Taxonomy (NCBI): domain Eukaryota; kingdom Viridiplantae; phylum Streptophyta; class Magnoliopsida; order Fabales; family Fabaceae; genus Vachellia; species Vachellia pachyceras. The sequence continues at coordinate 3,864 of JANTPZ010032888.1, forward strand.
TATTAATGTAACGTCTTTTTTGTTTTTGCAACGGTTCCTTTGTAAATAATTGCTACAAAATGTGATGCAAAATGCGGTAGGCTTCCTCGGTAACTTACGAAGTTTAGTAGCAGTTTACAAAACCGCTAACCGCTAGTAATGTCGTAGTAGCTGCTGACGTTCTAGTTCTGTAGTGATTTGTCTGTCCACAACAGCTGCAAAATGAGTTGCAAGCATTGCATGTTCACTCGGAAACACGCGCACTTTAGTAGCGGTTTGTAAAACCGCTACAAATGTCGCTCTAGCTGGCGATGCTTCGATTTTGCAACGTTTCTCTTTAAAATAACAGCTGCAAAGTGTAATATCCACATTTCTGTAACTTGAACCAAAGGTTAGACCGGTAAATTATGTGATGATCTAAGGCCCATAGATAAAAAAAATAAAGGAAAATGCCTAGGGGAAAGAAAGATCATAATTGACTAAGTCCCCAATCTTGAGAATTGTAAGTAGAAATGACTAAAGGGCAAAATGGTCATTTGGCTTAAATAATAAGGGTACAATGGTCATTTTGAATAAAAAGGCCTAGGATGCAAAATGTCATCAAATAATGGACATTTTGGTAATTTGGTCAAAAGTCAAAGTTGACAAAAAAGTCAAAATTGACCAAAAATGTCAAAGTCAACCAAGGGTAAGGTTGGAATTAAGAAAAAGTAGAAAAAGTGATGGCATTTTGGTAATTATGAGAGAAGTAAGAAAGGTAGTGGCATTTTCGTAAATATGTGGAAAGTAAGAAAGATAAAGGAATGTAAGGGCATTTATGTAATTAAGAATTTTTAGAGGATTAAAAGACTGAAAAATAATTATTTGAGGTAGCAGGAGTCCTCAAATGCCGGAGACCCGAACTGAGAAAAGTTTAGTTGGGTCCTAAAGTATTTAATAAAATTAATACTCAGTATCCGGTATGGGCAGTTTCAAAGTATGGAGAACAACAGTACCCGAAAGCACCGAAAAAGGATTTTCTTAGAAAATTAATTACGAAAAATCTGAAAAGAATTTTGAGGAATGGAAAAGGGCTGGAGTATCAGGGAAAAATATAGAAATTTTCCATGCCCTTAAGTCAAATTGGTCGCCGAAGCACGCTTTACGATGTTGCACACAAATCAAGGAATCCTGACGAGTTACGAGGAAAACCCGGGGATGCTTTGGGCTAAGGCATGATGCCACCTAGGAAAGGAGGCCTAGGGAATGGCGCCACATGAGAGAGAAAGTCCCCGAAAAAGTAAAAAGGTAATTATCCGGATTAATGTAACTTTATGGAAATGCGTGCCACCAAGTATAATCCAACTTGGTCCCCAACCCAACCAGGCTTCTAGGGGAATTAACTGGACAAGCAGAGAAAGTAAAAAGGTAATTATCCGGATAAAGGTAATTAACTGGACAAGCAGAGAGCCAGTCAACCCAACCAGGCTTCTAGGGGAAGCCAAAAGTCACTTTTTACCAATCAATCAAGTGAGGACAAGTGGCACACTCTCTACCAAGTATAATCCAACTTAGTCCCCAAGTTTCATTCTCCTCCACACAAATTCATAAGAGGCAAATTAAATTAGGAAAACTCCCTCTCTCTTCCCTCAAATGTCCTCCTCTCTCTCTCTCTCTCTCTTTAGGTCTGAAAATTCTCTCCCCTCTCTTTAGCCAAAGAAGACGCTATTTCTCAAAGGAAGAGGAAGAAGAAGCCTCTCACCACATAAGGTAACCACTCAAACTCTCCAAGCTTCATCTTTTTTAAAGCTTAGCAACCTTCTACTACCTTTCTCTTGGTTTGTTTTCTTGAATGAGCCTCTCTTTTGGAAGATGATGGCTAGGATTTCAAGAGTTGAAAATGGAAAAGAGAAGGTTTTAAAGGTGGTAAATGGTTGCAAGTTATTTCTTGAGTAGTAGATAATAGCTTGTTGGTTGTTGATGGTTGTTTTGGTGGTTATATAAAGTTTGTGAAAACCCTAAGTTTTGAGGGTGAAGGTGACGCCACTCTTGTTAAAAGGGAAGGGTTGTTTTTTAACTATTTGATGTGTGGATAGTGGTTTGGGAGCATGAATACACAAGCATACATGTTGAAAGTTGAAAAACTCCTTCTTCCTTCCATTTTGATGCTTCTCGGCCATGGGAAGAAAAAGTAGAAGGGCTGTGTTTTTTGTTGTTTTGATGGTTCCATTGGCTTTAAAATGATGTTTTGTGTAGGGTAAAGCTAAGAGATGGATTTTAGAAGCCTTAAGTGCCATAAAAACTAAGTTTTGAACTTGTAGGACTCTTAAAAACCTAAAGCGGGGGTTTATTGCGTTTTTACAAGTTTTATGGCATCTTGATGGTTATATGTTTATATGAATATTATGTCATGATCTTTAGGGATTTGAGACCCTCAAGACCACACTTGGAAGTGATCCAAGAGAACTTTGGAGTTTAAGTAAAAAGGGAAAGCTATGCAAAGGTAACAAGACTACTGATCTTCTCTTATGTTTATGAAAATTAGTTGTGAATGTTGCATAAGTTTTTAGATGATTAAAGTGATGATTTGTGTATGAAATGTGACTTTTGTGCTATGGCCATATGTATATTAAAGTGTAGTTTGATATGTCACATGTTATATGATCATACACTTGCTTTAAAGTTATGTATGCACATTCACAATATTTTGATTATGTAGTTTTGCTATTAGGATTCCCAAATCTCATTCCCCACCAACTAACCATGTAGGTGGAAGCTCAAGCAATGGTAAGGAAAGAGTTATAGATGAATGAAGAAGATGCTCTTGCTTGCATGATTTTGTGTAAATGAGTTGCTAAACTCCCTTTAAGTTGTTGTGATTGTAAGCCTAAACCTTTACAAGAAGTATCATGTGAATATGTGATGATGCATGCATGAAAATGGTAAAGAAGTGGTCATGCATGTTAGAGGCGGGTTAATGAACCAAAAAGAAGTTTTGATGAATTTTAAGAAAAATTGATTTTCAAAGTTAAAGGGTTCCAAAGGTCCTGAAAAACATATCAGTTTCACATGAGACATAAAAATAGCAAAAGAGCTCCAATTGAGCTGAAACTTTTCAGTCAGAAACTACACATCCTGAGCTTTAAAATGATATAAATTTTGTGAACTTTGAATGTGTATATTAAGAGTTATGATTTTTCAAAGTTTAAGGGAAAAACTGGAAAACAGGAATTTGACCATTCGAGCAGTGCGTGATTTTGGAATAAACTGATTCAAATGGGCAAGTTTTTGGGCCAATGAGTATTTTTTTCCCTATAGATCACTTAATAAGTTAAATTTAGAAATTGGAACCACTTCATTTCGATTTTTCTAGAATTAATTATAATTTTTCAAAGTTGGGCCAGAAATATGAAAAAGTGACATGTGAACAGTAACAACGTTTTTTTCCGTTTTTGAAAATTCAAGTTCACAATTTTGGTCAATTTTTGATATCTAAGGCCCAAGAGTGGTTCAAAAGTGATTTCATAGGAGCAGCTAGGGGGAAAATAAGAGGTGTTACACAAAGCGATAGTAAAACTGCTACAATGTTGGCACGTCGTTCCCTCCAACTCGTGGGAACCAATCTCCGTTTTTGTTCTTGTTAACAACCGCTACTAAATACATAACCCCATTTTTGTTGCAATTTTGTAGCGCTTTGATAAGGAACTGTTACAAATGGTTTTATTTAGTAACTATTATGAGAACTATCATACCTTACTTTTAGTCTATATTATAGTTCATTCTAGGTGCATCAGAACCACTTTATATGAATAAGGTAACGTATTTAGAATCAAAATTGAAATTTTTGTTTCATGGTACCATTCCTTTTGCAAAATATCTTGGTCAGATGTACATCTTAGCATTATCAAACATTCATAAATGCTCACTGCCTCATGGGTGTTACATCAAACAAAAGTGTAATTACACTGCTAAGTTAGAGAATAACTAGACATATGTTCATTCAAACATAAAACATATACATAAACTTTTTGGACTGCAATGTCATCCTCAGTCGTGCTCGAACACAATGCCCTTGCTCTTAGAAGTACCTGTTAGTGCTGTATGATTGAAGGAAGGGTGAGATTTTGGGAAACCTCAGTAGCAACAACTTTATGTTATGTTAAATATGCAAAGTTATAGTCTAATGTATGTAAAAATAAGCCATAAGAACAAAACCTTAAGCATATCCGTGCTGAATTAACAGCAAGCTATTGCACATTCCCTTAGCAGATAGATAATTAGTTGTGCACATCTAGGGTAGTTAGCTACTTTACCATCTATCTGTTGCATCATGGCCATGGAAATATTCATAACGTTTATGCAAAGCATTTTACATGTTCTCATGCCTATCTATGGCAACATGGCACAAACAAACATGCGGTAACAATGCATAATAACATAAGAGGAAAAGAGTCACTACCTGATGCTCTTTCTTCCTTTTTACCTTCTGTTAGTTCCTTTCCTTGATAACACCTTATTGGGCTTGGACGTGTGTCACGGCCTACCATTTATACAAAATTTATAGTGCATTACATTCACTTTATTTACAATTCCATAACTTAGCTAGTTATTCCCCTAATCCCCCCACTTAACCTAGGATCTAGTCTTATTCCTTAGAAACTTTGAAAATTCATAACTTGATGTAGAAAACTCCAATTGAAGTGTTTCAATTCTCTATTTAAAGCTTTTCCAATCTTCTATCCATGAAAAATAATAACCAGTCATCATGTTAGGCACACAAATACAGAATTCAAGCACGAAGACTACTGTTCATCTGATAAAACTGGAACTTCCAGTTTCCATACCTCAACTTTAAAAATTCATAACTTCCATTGTACACATCCAATTAATGTGTTCTAGGACTCATTTTAAAGCTTGCGATATTTATTAAGTGATCTTAAAATTTCATGGGCAAAAGAGACCATTTGACTTAGTTTAGGTTTATCCAAATATTAGTGCTCCAATCTGCAACTGTTTTAACTTTTATGCCTAATGCTTCCAAAATTTGTGTTTCACTTGTACCCTACACAATTTTTGCTCAATCAAAATAGAAAAATTCTCACTCTTTCATCATGCCCTGTTCAGACCGAAATCTCCTCACATCCAACCACAATACACAATCAACTTCCAATCCTCACCAAAACATGTTAAACTCTTACTATGATCTTAACCATAAACCATTTATCATGCCATTTCTATGATCTTAACATCATTAAAATACCAAGAACACATCTTAACCAAATCAGGGCAGCCAATAGAAAATCATGAAAATCTAACCAAATACCAAAATATTTAGTTCAAATCAAAGCCCATACTCACCGCTTTCCTTTTCTAGAGCTTGTTCTTGATTCTTCCAATCTCTATACTTCTTGGGCAGCACCAAACTCCTCTTTTCACAAAACTAAAAACATAGAAATGTTGCTCTTGACGAGAGGAATAAGTTTTATGAAGGCACTTTGAGCTAGAAATGAGGTTTAGGGGGTATTTTGCTTGAAGACTTTTTTCTCTCTCCTTACTCTCTCAAAACCGATTATGGAGCTTGAAGGAGTTGTCTAAAATTTGTCTCTCTCTTACCTCTCCTTGCTGATCGAGAATGCAGAAGATGGAGAGATATTTTTAGTGGTTAAATGATGTATTTACTTAAATCAAGTTTTAATTTGCTTTAAATCCACCAATGATAAACAACCACGTATACCCTTACTTTTTTCCTTTTTCTTGTTGACTAATTGGCAATTGTGCAGAACTTCCTTCCCTCTTCATATTCAAGCACGTCCCTTCCCTCATTTTTGGGCTCAAATTGGGCTTTTGGGTGATCTAAATATTTGCTTGTCCAATTGCCCTATAAAATAGATCTAAGAAGAGAGAAAAATATAGGTTTAAGGGATAACTATATCATGGTTTCAATCAATTAGATTTTGCTCAAATTTATACTTTAATCATCCTTAACTTTAGTCCATTAGAAAAACTTATTCCTCTCATAATATCTTCCATCATTATGACACTTAAATCAATCTTTCAAAATTTGGAATATTACAAGAACCGCTACAATATAACCACTGGTGATGATTCTTTTTTTAGTATTGTGAAAACCCCTGAAGGATTGAAATTTTTAGAAGAAAACAATTCCATTAAAATCTCTATATGGATTAAAAAAATAAGGGTATATACCATATAACTTACTCAATAAATAAATCCGTTGAAGGAATGATATAAAACATTTGATTTGCCCTGTGATGTATAACTATTATTTATGTTAATGACATAAATATTATTGGAATTTTGAACTCTTGAAGGGCTTTTATTAAAAAATTCGTAATGAGTTTTCAAAAGTTGTGAATTGCTTGAAGAAAGGATATAAAACATTGCTTTCGGAAGAATAAAATTTTGCTTTATATTTCTAATTGAATATTTGAAAGAAAGAGATATTAAGAAATTTGTGTACAAAGATCTTTAAGTGTTTTTATGGATAAATCACACCCATTGATATGGAAGTACAATGTCTTTAGAGCTCAAGAACATGATGATGAAATTCTTGATCTAGAAGTATTATGTCTTGGTATTGTCGAGTGCTTATGTATATTGCTAGCCACATAAGACCCGATACATCATTTGCCGATAGGTAAGAGATAATTCTTCATCAATATGAAAGCATTATAATGGAAAATG
>JANTPZ010032889.1:0-11513 GCA_025593235.1 Vachellia pachyceras
AATCATAAATTCAAAAGGAGGAAAATTAATAGTTATTTTCCCTCTAGCTTTCACTAGACAATTCTTGACAAAACTCAATATTTATCTCAAACCCTAATCTTAAATTTTCATCTGATCAGCATGGTATTACTATCGTTAGAAAGAGAAGATTATTTAGAAAAACTTTTATGAAGAAAGTAAATTGAAAGGAAGAAATTTTGATTACCTAATTGATGTCAGAATGAACTTTAGCACCCGAGGAACCATGGACGCCGCGAGAAGAGAAGCCCTAAAATTAACCTAGCCAATCTACTTGACGCTACGGGAAATGGCTTCACAATATATATATATACCCACAGCACGTCTTTACCCCTTTTTTTTATTCCTTCTTATTTTTTTTATTTTTTTATATAATAATATACATATATATATATACGTTTAAAGAATCAACGCACAATTACTTTCCCTTTCGTAATATATATTCACACAATAACGATAATGATGTATTTATATATTTTAACATATTATATTTCATCCTATTATATTACATTATCTTACATATATAATTATTTCTTTCTTTCCCTTTTTTTTATGATTCCTTTAATTTACTTGACTCACATTTAGGTAAATTATTTTTGACTCAATTGATTACTTTTAAAATAACACTTAAATCTTTTGAATAGATAATTATTTCTCAAAGATAATCAAATCTTCTAGATAAAAATTATGATGTTACAATAAATTTCTCTAAGAGCATCAGATCCTCTAATTAAAAATTAGGATGTTACACCTTCTCTAGTCCAAGATTTTCTAGCCTCCTAAACACGATAGTGACATATGCTCGGCTAAAAAAGTACTGGAAATATGAGTTTCGAGATAGCAGTAACCCCCTGGTTTGTTTCACTGTAACTCCACTTCCTGGACGTTTTTCAGGTGCCTCCTATTTATATTAGTTAGGGGCCAAACAACTTCATACTCTTAAAAAGATGTTATAGAAGTTACAAATACTAATGGAGCATTATTATTGAAAATGATACTAATTCTTCCTGAGCCATAATGATGCCATTCATTCTTCCGTTTCAATTATCAATCAGATTCAATAGTTTCAGTGAGGAATGAATCAAGATCAGATCTGAAATCATAAAATTAAATGTACAACTCATCCCATCCAGAGTGGAACCAATGAGACTCCCTAGTTAAGCAAGGACTCAGGCATCGGCTCCATCTCAAGGAGAACGAGAAGCGATCAGTCGCTTATGCCTCGGATCTGAACTGGCTTTAATTTGAGATACGTGACGGCTAAACTTGCGGGGAAGAAGAAGATGATCTAGTTCAGATAGAGAGTGGTCTAGGCCAATGTGTGAGAGAGAAGCAGAGAAAGAGAGGTAAACGAACTGATTTCTTAATTCCATGAACTCAATACAACAAGTACCTGTGGCTTATATAGTTAACACCATTTGCTTACAGATCAGTTTCCTTTCCCTAACTGACCTAACCACTCGGTTACCCAACTAACTCATTCTGTTACTAACTATCTCATAATAAGATACAACAGACACGTTTATAGTCTCTATCCCCATGTATCAATACTCCCCCCAAAAAACATCCTTGCCCTCAAGGATTGGAAGCTTGGGTGGGATCGAAAAAGAGAAGTCGGAACTGGTCTGAATGAACAATAACCAGAGCAAGATTAACAGCTTTGGCAGTAGGGCCAGACGAGAAGTTATGAAGTTGTGCACATAAGATATCAACAGCGAGAGGAGCCAATAGCGTCGAGTTCTGGCTAACCACTTTGATATTAAGCGAAGTGCTAGCAGATTTGACGAAGGAATCACAGTCCGAAGGCCCAACAAGTGCAGTAGCAATATTTGTGTGCTTATCAATAACCTGCTTTCTTTCAATTAGCTCAGGCAGCAAATTCACTGCATTCATCAAATGCTTTGCATTACCAATTAAGGTTGTTCCATCAAATTCTGAAATTCTGCGCCATTAGTTCCACTAGTCCTCTTATTTACCTCATCCACGTCTTTCTTATACTTATTCAGCTGGGTCTCAATCTCCACCTCATCTTCAGGAAATTCTAATGATCGATTTGCAGCCCAAAATGAGTCTGAGCTATCCAACTCATAAGATCTAATCCCACATTTTTCTCCTTGCACACTTAACCTACTCAGCTTGAACCCAAGAACATAGTAAATAAAGGTCTTATCAAATATACACAAAACTGGGTGCTGGGAGGAGCTAACAAAATTACCACCATCTGTCAACAAATTGTTTGTTGCCAACGTATGGTCTTGCAATCTCTTATCCAATGCTGATGCAACCATGTCTGCTGGACCACCATGTGGACACCTTATGATTGGCACAACAGCAAGTGTAGTTAATACTCAAAACAAACTGTTAACAGCCTTCTTTACAATCTGCTCAGTTTCACGATTTCCAGATGAAGGATCATTCAATTGGACATAATGGACTTTTGAGCCAATGAAAACAAATTATCTTCCAATGTCACAAACTCCAAGTACTGATCATGCACCTTGGATATCCGATGGATGGAATCTGAATTTAGAGTCCCAGACGCAATATCCTCGAGAAGTGGACGGGGAATGGAGGTTGAGAAATTGAGATGAAAACTATCGTAGAATGAGCAGAATACATCCGCGATGATCCGTTGGATATTAGATTGATTAGGCAAAGGCATGAAGAGTCGAGCTGGTACGTCCTGATAATGAAGGTCACCGAGCCAAATTATGTTGATCTCGTCGTTGGAGCCCTGCTGGAGGAGCGGCAGCTGGTAATATTGGTGAGCGTAGGGAGTATAGTGCGGGCGGATACATCATTGCCTGTTGCTACATCATTGCCATCCCCGATGCCAAATACTACTTGTTCATCCATTGTTGGTGATAGTGTTCATTGTATATCATTGAAGGTGACTTCAAACTATGATAAACAAAATCATAGGTGAATGCGTGAGATTCAATTTGCACATGTGGTGTAGTGCCATTATTACGGTGCTGAAGAACCGCATCTTTGATTATCAGGCGCACAATAGCTGGCTTTGGGCCTAACAGAATGTGCTGACCATCAGAACGATGATCAAGATGATACAGGTAAGACGACAAAGACATCTTCTCTCCATCGCCGAAAAATGAAGACAGAGGTGAAACAGAGCGTTGAAGGTGCTCACGACAAATGTTAGGGACAGAGCAAGAATAGCAGGTGCGAAGTGACGTATCTGACGGAGCGACGATCGTAGAAGGATCTGTCCAGGGAACCGAGTACGTTGAGTACGGTGAGTCTGAGTGTGAAGGAGCCGTTATTGCAAGCTTTGGAAAACCGAGGTGAGAAAATATTGGCGCGAGGCATGCTATGTAAGAGAAGAGCAAGCGATCTTTGAGATTTTGTGGAGTCGGCAATGGCGCTAACGGTATAATTGAAGACGTAAAGCTTGCTTGCAGTCTGGCAATGTTGTTAACCGTGGGTGAACAGAGTATTGCCATGATTGAAACTGTATAGAGGAATGTGAGTTGCCGAGAAGCATCCATGGTTGAGCGAGAGTCGAAGCGGCTGAGTGCATTGCCGAGCTTGTCCGAGGAGCGATTTTCCGGCGCCATCGCCCTCTGATACCAAATTGGTACAAGCCAATGTATGAGAGAGAAACAGAGAAAGAAAGAGGTAAACGAAATGATTTCTTAATTCCATGGACTCAATACAATACGTACCAGTGGCTTATATAGTGAACGCCATTTGCTTACAGATCAGTTTCCATTCCCTAACTGACCTAACTACTCAATTACCCAAATAACTCAGTCTGTAACTATCTCATAACAAGATACAACCGCCATGTGTATAGTCTCTATCCCCACGTATCAGAGGCTGCGAGTAAGATAGATTCAATGAGGATATCGCTATTGGAGATGGTGAAGAGTTACGGAGGGATCGATCTTTTGCTTCCAAAATTGCCTTTCTTCGTTTTCTACAATTACCCATGCGTGAAATGGAATTTAGAGGAAGAGATGCAATACCAGATCCCAATTATAAATTCTGAAAATATCAGCCTGTTATAATCATATATTCACAAAATTCAAAAACTACTTTCCTTTTCAATTCCACATGAAATAATCAATTAGTGCCCAATAGTGATGATAAAACCTTATAATATGATATAGCATTTCATAATAAAATAATAATAATAAGGGTTTAATGTCAAAAATTAAGACGTAGAGGTTAACTTCAAAATTTAAAACATCATATATAGTGGTTATATGCAACTGACATAAATTTTAGCCCAGAGTATATAAAATAAGTGGGACCCTCAACCTATAATTACTATGCCTCTCCAATCATGTGTGCAATATTTCAAAACTTTTTATGTTCTCTGCAAAAATTAAAAAATAGAATGTTATGATCAATCACGTGATTTTACCTTCTTTTTTGGCTGGAAAGGTAATTTTTACTTGTTAACTTTTGATTGAAGAGACAAAAATCTGACATAAAATGATCACATCCATCCATTATGTTACAACGGTTAAAACGATAATGCTGAAAGCAAGCGCTCACTTCTGTCTTTTGCAAGTCCCAAACTGATCATACATATGATACAGAAATCACAAGCTTAAAAAAATTACATTATTAAAATGTCAAGTGCACACAATTCATACAAGCAGACGCACATACCAATCAAGTTCAATCACTCATTAGTTGTCCAACTGTGATGGTGTCAAATTCATCCTCTGAATATGATTTTGGGGTTCTTGCAAACTCCGTAGATACTTGTTCCATGGTCGGACGATATTGAGCAGTCTCATTCAAACATGAAAAAGCTATTTTTACAACTAAGATTACATCATCTAGGATTGGTTTTGTGGGTGGAGAAAGCCGCGAGTCTAACACGTCATTTAACAGCAAATCATTAATGGTTGAATTCTCCATCAAGGATGAAATAAGCTCTGCTGGATGTTCTCCCATAATGATTTCTAAAGTCAGCACTCCAAAGCTATAAACATCACATTTCTCGTTTGCTTTCATAATGACAGCACTCTCTGCAATCGATTTGATGATATGTTTATCCATAATATTGCAAAGAGTAGTATTTTGGAAAGAATAGACAAAAAGGCCTTACCTGGTGCAGCATACCCAAATGTGCCCGCAAATGTGGTCATATTGTTTGAATCGGTGTTTAAAAACTTCGCTGTTCCAAAGTCAATGATGCGAGCTTCTTCAAATTCTGAATCGAGAAGAACATTCTTGCTTGATATGTCACGATGCACAATAGGAGTTGAACAGCCATGATGCATATGGAATAAAGCATTAGCCACACCTTTAACAACATTCACCCTCTTATTCCACTCAAACTCAGTGGCTTGTTCATGATTCTTTAGTATGCTATTCAAGCTGCCACCTTCCAAGAACTCATAAACCAAAATAGAGATTTGTGAATTGGAATAGAACCCATATAGCTTCACAATGTTGCGATGTTTGATTTCAGTCAAAGCTTGAATCTCACTTTTGAAAGCTTTTTGGTTGGAGATTTCCCCACTTGGCATTGCATGGAGCTTCTTTACAGCTACAACGTCACCTGAAGGCAACTCTGCCCTATAAACACTTCCTTGACCCCCTTCCCCGATGAGATATCTTTCGTCAAATTCCTTTGTGACTTCAATGATATCTTCATACAATATTTCTCTTTTAAGACAACTCCATACAAAATAATCAGTGTCTGGTGGAGCTTCTTCAGTTTTCCTTCTTGCTTTTGTCACAATTCGAGAGAAAAGGAAAGATGCTCCAACAACTACTAATAGCAGGATGGCCAATGGGAGGAATATTATCAAGAACTTTTTGCTATTATGGCCATGTCCATTAGATTGAGAGTCACCACAAGGACGTAAACCATTGACATTACCACACAAACCTTTATTATTCCTCAGTGCATCAAAGTTGTGAAAGGCTGTCTGGTTTGGAACACGACCTTCTAATTGATTATATGATATGTCAATAGTAGACAAAGCTGACATTGATTCACTGAAACTGGAAGGAATAGAGCCTATGAGATTATTATGTGAGAGGTTCAATACTTCCAATCTGTGTAACATTCCGAGACTTGATGGTATTTTTCCAATCAGCTTATTGTTACTGAGATCAAGTTGTTCAAGGTCTTGGAGTTTACCAAACACGGGGGGAATGCTTCCATCAAATTTGTTTTTTCTCAAGTTCAAGAACTTCAAGCTTTTTATTTCCCCAAGCTCTCTTGTGATTGAGCCATTAAAATTATTTTCCGCCAACTCCAAATCTTCTAGATGACTGAGTGATATTAGATCTGAGGGGATATTACCAGAGAAGTTATTGTGGCTCAAAGAGAGTTTTATCAACTGAGTCAACTTCCCTAGTTCTTTTGGAATTTGTCCGAACAAGTGATTTGAAGACAAGTCAAGTTCACTAAGCTTAGTTGCCTCTCCTAGTTCTGGTGGTATATCACCAGAAAGCTTGTTGTTGTGAATAACCAATCCTGTGAGATTTTGACATTTCCCCCACCGGGATGAGAGGTGGCCATACAATTGATTTCCACTTAGATCGATGTAGTACAAATGAGGATATACCCCAAAAGCATTTGTCATATTATCAGCTAATTGGTTACCCTTAATAATGAGTCTATCTAGAGTAGGACAATTCTTTAAACTAGTAGGAATAGGACCAGTGAATTGGTTACCTTGAGCACCTAACCTATATAACCGCTGACTTTGACAAACATGTTGTGGCAAATGGCCATGGAAATGATTATCACCCAGTTGTAAATTATACCAACTTATGTTATTCATTTCTCGTGGAAGTTGACCACTAAGATTATTCACCATCACTCCTAGAGCGTTTAGCTTTGTCAAGTTTCCTATAGTGGAAGGAATAGGTCCTAAAAGACTGTTATTTTGTAGAAAGATTTGTTCTAAATTGATCAAGTTACCAATGGACTGAGGAATTTGACCAGAAAATCTATTGTCAGCGAAGGCCAATCGTTCAACATTTGTTAGGTTTCCTATAAAGGGAGAGATTTGCCCAGACAATCCATTACTATCTAATCGAATTTTAATGAGAGAATCGAGTTTCCAGAATTCAGTAGGAATAGGACCCGTGAGACTGTTGCTATAAAGATAAAGAAATTGTAACTTGGTCAAGTTTCCAATTGATGATGGGATGATCCCTGATAGAGAGTTGCCTTGCAAACTAAGGTGTTGAAGATTGCTCAACATTCCAATCTCTTCAGGAATGAGGCCAGAAAGCTTGGGATTTCCTCCAAGCCCTAGGAGATTCAAATTCCTCAAATTCCCAATTTCATGGGGAATTTGTCCATTGAGATTACATGTACTAAGATCAAGTTGATTTAGAGTGGTCAGATTCCAGATTTCGGGAGGAATGGTACCCCTAATTGAGTTATCCGACAAACTCAACATCAAAATACTTGACAAGTTACCAATTTCATTGGGAATGAATCCCTGAAATTGGTTGTAACTTATGTCAAAGTGGAGGAGATTAGGAATGGAAGCGAAGTCGAGACTTGAAAGTGTACCTTGAAGGGTAAGATTTGACAGGCTTATATTGGTCACAGACTTGGATTCATCACAAGAAATTCCCCTCCACAACTCCCCGCAAGGATTAGTGCCGTTTTTCCAAGAGGACAAGGTATCTTTGCTTTGGTCGTCAAAGCTAGCTCTCCAGTTCAACAGGGCTTTTGCTTCGTTATCTCCATCAGCAGCTGATGCAAAGGAAGCTACACAAGTGAATATGAAGAGAACAATACACCATAATGCTAGCAGCTTTGTGGAATCTCTTTCGGACATGTTTTTTTGGGTGAAGTTTTGATCAGGAATATATTCAAAGACGAAATATTCGTTCGGCGGGTGGGTTGGTGGTTGTAAATGGTGGGTATCTAAGTCTTGGAATGTTAAAATTGATCATAGAGTTCTTCTTATAGTATGGATTGGCCTTGCAGTCAATAATTGACCTCAAGAAAGATTAGTTAGCCATTATTGCTGCAACGAGGCCTTTTTCTTTATGTCATCATAGTTTCAAGCGATATAAAGTAGATGATGATGTGGATGTTAAAGTTTTTCCTTTTGAAATTGATCAAGTTCCACTTCTTTTCTTTTATTTTCTTTGTTGATTTGTTTCTTAATTTTCAAAAGCAATAAGAACTCATCATTATTGTTATCCCAACACCATGAACTTCAGAAACAATTGGATTAAGATTTGCTTGGATTTTATCTTTGAATTTATTTCCATCAAATTTACAATACACTAACTGTTGACAATGACAATTAATTAATGCTCCCTTGTCCCTCATGTCCTACAAGACGAAGTTGAATGAATCCCATCTTGGTCCAAGATGCAGGACAAATATGTATTTATATTTTTTCCTGATCTTGCCCCTATTTTATTGCACTAAGTTAATTAACTGCATTATTAAGGGAAAATTTCATATGAGGATCACTGTTGCAATTTTATTTCAGATAGTCCAACTGAAATCTGAAATTTCACTCCACCTTTTTGAGGACGAAATGAAATAAATTTCTGAACCAAAAAAAAAAATGACCCTTCATTAAAGCTTGTAAAATTGGCCAGATTTTGTTGAGCTTAAAAACCCATCTTCCGGTAGCCTTGTATCTTACCGACCCAGCCCGCTAGAATTTTTATATTTTTTCTTGCACATAATATTTTTTCAACTTGAACTTAAAGTATTTTTTTAATATTTTTACAATACCTAAAATGAAATACCTTTTTCATAAATTTAATTTATAAAAGTACACCAAACTTAAATATAAAAATTTAATTCAAATTTTAAACAATACAACTTAAACTAAATATAAACTACAAATCAAATTATCAACATTTATATAATATCAATTAGGTTTATATTATGATAAGAAGTTCTTCATATATTTTTTTATTAATTAATTTTATTTTATTTTTTAAAAAAATGGGTTAGCTGGTTTAGACTAAAAAGACCTGCTTTATGACGGATTACTTTTTAACTAACCTGAAATACCACGTTTTTTATGGTTATTTGGAGTCATCATGGTAGTATCACATATAAAATAAAAATACTTATGGTGAGTATGGTGAGTAATAGCTGTTTTTAACTTTTATTCTCCTATTACAAAATAATAGTAAATAAATTGATATTTTCCACTTTCAATCACATCTTTGGGTAAAATGGATAAATTTTATGCACATTCAATTATTTAATTAATATTTTTTTTAATTCATGTGAATTAGTTAACAAGTTTTTGTAATTTGAACTTGAGGGAGTATATATTTGAGGGGTTTTATCTTGTTATTCTCCCTAAAAGATTGTAACAACCTCTCGTGTTCCCCCAATAGAACTTTGCCTATGTGCATGCTTTTGACACGCAATTAGTTGCATCACACTCATAATCCATTTGCTGTTCTCAACTTTTATAGATAAAAATCAAGCATTATTTTAGACACAATCAATGCTTCGTACCTACCGCATGTTAGTGACCCTTGAAATGTGAATATATAGCCAGTTTTAAAAATAATTTCACTTAAGTTGAGGTAAATATATGAGATGAGTTTTATTTTGATTTACGTAAATGTAATTTTAAATGTGATTGTCACATGCACATTTAAACAAACATGATTGTCAAACGTAATTCTAAATGTAATATTCTCAATTTACATCACAATAGTCAAGCGGGATAATCTTAAAAAAAGACTCCAAAAATGTATGTTTGGAACCGATTACTTCATACTAACTAAGCATTAATGCATATAGGGAACTAGGAGGAAAGTGAATACTATATATTATTCAAATTATAAGATGTACATATAGAAAGAGTTGAAATGGCATTTATAATCTATCCATATCTTAAAAATTAATGGTAAATATTCTAGAATACTAAAAACAATGACCCCGATCAAACCAACCAAGAGCATCTACTTTTGAGATAAGGTGGGACAGTATTTGTTCTGAGAATGGGCTACACCTTTTATCCAGGCACAAGGCGCACTTCACAAAGCTATATTTCTTCAACCTTTTCACATTAAGGTCTTCATTTTCCAATGTAATTGCTTTAATGTGTCCGTTTGATTGGATTTACGGAAAAGCATTTTTTTTTCATACTGGCAACATAAAAACCAAGAGTTTTTTTTTTAATAATACTGAATAACATTAACAAAAACTAAGATTACAAAAATCAAGAGTTTCAGTCACCATAAAAGTGACTTTTCTACCTGTTTTATCAGAGTATTATAACTTCATGATTTTTCTGTGAACAATTTTTTTTATTAGACATATTTGGTGTATTAGATTTGAGAAGTTTATAACAGACGTATTGACACATGACAGGGAAATAAAATATCAAAAGAAGAATTAGATTTGTACAACTCATTAACCACACTTTATGTCATCTCACTTTGGAAAATTTTCAAAAGGACTGAAAGGAAATTAAAAAAAATGTCTACTGACATTGGTGCAAATTATAATCATGTTCAAGTTGTTAAGAAAATATATATATATAAACTAAATCATGTTTAATCACCACCATCACCATCACATCATCATCTCCTAAGAGAGCATTGAATCACAATGATGAACCGTTAAATCTTGTTTTAATTGTTATGAAAATATATAAACTAAATCATAAACCAAAAATTTGCCACTAAAAATAGAAATTAAATTGTTATGCAAATATATAAACTAAATCATGTTTAATCATCATCATCGTCATCATCTCCTAAGAGAGGATTGAATCAAAATGATGAACCATTGAAAGTGGTGTTGGAATTTGTCGTCAAAGTTTATTTCGAAAGAGTTACCTTGTCCCCATCACTTTTTTATTTTGTTTCATTTCAAAAGAGTTATTTTGTCGTCAAAGTTTATTTCGAAAGAGTTACCTTGTCCCCATCACTTTTTTATTTTGTTTCATTTCAAAAGAGTTATTTTGTCGTCAAAGTTGATGACGTAAAACAAAATAGAGATTATGTTTAAAAAAAATCTTAGTGAAAACAATTAAAAGTAGTGCTGGAATTTTGAAGTGGAGCATACCATGAAAATAGATTTACTGAAAGCAATATTATTCTAAAAAGAATTGTTACATTCTAAAACTCCGCTAACTCATTCATCGGAACAAATGTTTTCACCTAAAATATATGCCCAAACCTCAAAGGTTGGATCTCATCCAAATTTGTAATTTTTTTGATTATAAACATCTCCTTATTTAAAGTAATTCTGTTTGAAACTTGATTCAAGACTAACCCTTGTGCTAAATCAAACTCTTATTTTTTTTTTTGATAGATATGCTAAATCAAACTCTTGACTTACATGAAAGTTGACTTCTATGTAAAAACAACGATGGAAATTGAAGTTTCATAAGGGATATGGAAAACTACCAGCCCGTTTGGTTCGCTGAAAATGTGACGATGGAAAAGGAAAATCTACATTTTCCATCGGCGGCATCCGTTTGGTTCAACGAAGGCGACGGAAAATGGGTTCCCACGGAAACCCATCTTCCTGCGTACGTGGG
>JANTPZ010032890.1:0-12011 GCA_025593235.1 Vachellia pachyceras
CCTAATCTCATTAGCCGCATTGCCATTTCGACTTAAACATCATATAATCACTGTTTCTTTCTTTCCTTCATAAAACAACACAGCCTCATAACGCAATCGGAAACTCTTCAATGAGGTTTTCTTACCAAACATGCACACAATTGGACCTTAGATATAATCCTAAAATTAAATCATACCGCAACTATTTCAATTCGTAAAGAGGAGTGAAATTGAATTCTTCAATATTACTACCCGAATCATAACATATAACATAATCATAAGATATCAACAACAAAACGGATCTAGGGCAAGACTCCCATTGCAATTGAGTTTAAAGAAAGTCCAAATAAGTCAAACCTAAGGAGTCCCAACTGGCTGATTAAGTTCATCGGGCTGAATATCCTGGAGAGGCGCCTGATCTTTAGAGAGTTTCACGTAATGTGATTGCTTCCTTTCATCCATCCGATCTCACAAAAACCCAGAATTAAAAAAACTGCAAACAAAAAATGAACTAAGAATGACAAAAGCCACGTCCGTTTAGACTTTGGAGCTACGAAACGGCCAGATAAAAAAATACTAAAGAACCCAAATCTTAAACACTAGAAGATCACGAGAATTACGAGGTACCTACGTCGTTTCTAGATGGTCAATACGCTAATCCTCACTCAATTTACGGAAAACGACAGGGGCTAAAAACACAAAAGTTAAGCGGATTCTTCGAGATTAAGTGAGAGTAAGAGGGAAAGTAGCTGACCCATTGAGATGAAAATGAAGACGAAGATGCAGAGAGACGGAGACGAGACTAGACGGAGTGGCCAAGCTCCTGCTGCAGATGGAGTGGCCGAGCTCTCGGGGGGCTTAGGGCTGGGCGATTTCGAGCAGCCGAGCAGTTAGGGCTGGAGATTTGGTAGTGTTTGTGGTATCCTCCGAGATGGAGACTTTAAATGGCGGCAATTTTATAAAAATGTATTTGAACAAAAAAATGTTTAGAAAAAAATTAGAGTGGAAATTTAGAAAAATATATTAATTTTTTTATCCCTTAAAAATTTTATGATAACAATGTATTTGAATAACTTAATATTGCAGTAAAAAATTTTCTCACTAATTTGTAAAATTAGTGAGGAATATAATATTTCTTACTAATGAGGTAATTTAGAGAGGAATATTTAAGTCGTCATTAATTTTCCTCACTAATTTAGAAAATTAGAGAGGAATATAATATTCCTCGCTAAACTCCTCGCTAAATGGGCATTTTAGAGGAATATTCAAGTTGTCGCTAATTTTCCTCACTAATTTGAACATTAGAGAGGAATTTAATATTCCTCGCTAATTGGGCTATTTAGAGAGTAAAAGAGGAATTTAATATTCCTCGTTAAATGGACTATTTAGAGAAGAATATTAAAGTCGTCACTAAATTTCTTCACTAATATATGATTTTCACATACGAGAGGTTAAAAAGCGAAATCAAGATTCAGATAACTTCCTACATCATCACCATCGAAATTACGCACTTAGCCGTTCTTGAAATGAGATGGAGAGAGATAACGCAGAGAAAGATGAAAGAGTGGATGTGAGTGATCTAATGGAGGGAGTGGGGGCCAGGGAGAGTGGGGAGGGAAAGAAAAAAGAAAATTTACAATTTAATCGTAATAGAAGAATTAATGAATAAAAGATTTTAAAGATTTATAAAATTATTATAAGGTTATACGAATAGCTGCTGAATTTATCATTAATAACTTTACAAACCTTAATTAACAACCTCAACAATTATTTTTGGGATATTAAGGTAATTTATTATATCTTTTAAGATTTTTTTTCATTTATTCTCGCATTTAAAAGTGAACGTTAATCTTAAAAAACGGAGTCCTCGTATGCATGATGTGACTGAATTTAATGGAGAGAGAGTTAGAACGTTGGTGAGAGTATCGTGTGAGTGTGAGGTGACGTGATTGGAAATGGAGAGAGATGGGCGGTGGAACGGAAAAGTGAATGAGAGGAGACAGAAAAATGACGGGAAAGGTGGAGAGAGGTTGGGATTGAGAGGGAAAAATATGACGTGAGTGCAACAAGGTGGAGTAAAAAAAAAAAATTCCGTGGAATTCTAAATAAGGGATTTATTTATCAAATGGTGTCAAATTTTAAAATATTTAAAAAAGTCCCATTGACAATATAAGGTGTTGTCAATGCAGCAAATGGTGTTGTTAGGGGTTGTTAAGTGACAACACCATGCGCTGTATTGACAACATCTCGTGTTGTCAATTGGACCATTTTTTAAATATTTTAAAATTTGGGACCATTTGCTAAATATCTTCACTATGTGGAACCACACAGTAAATTTTCCAAAAAAAAAAAACCCTCCCACCCTAATCCCTTGACCCCACTTGGCTTCTTCCTAACAAATTTACGTTTCCTTTCAGTTGCTTTAACCAATTAGATTTCAGCCGGTTCCTTCAACGTTTAATTCTAACAGGGTCCGTTTAGGAAAACGGCGTAGAAGTGCTGTTACTATTTACGAAATAAATATGTGAAGAAGATTATTTCATTTTATAGAAAAAACATTGTTGAACGTATTTTTGAGGTGTTGAGAAGCTTTCCTAAGCACCCCCTATTTTTGCACATTAAATCCAAACATTATGTAATATCTTGTACTTAACGGGAATTTAAAAAGATATGACAGATCTTAAATAAGCAATTAATTTAGAAAATCATGCTGTAGCATAATAAAACTCTTATTAACACATTTAAATCAAAATAAGATGTCAAAGAGTTAATATTAAATACATTTATTTTATATAAAATAGATATTTATCAATACTTTGTGTTGATCCTCACCAACCCACTTGTCTTTTTCTAGTGGAGGAAAAAAACCTTTGTAGAACATCTGAATTATTAATGGAACCAGCAACAATGGTGTAAAATGGTCATCCATAAGCTTGCTTACATATAAATGAGTCGTTGGTTCCCCCATTTAGGCCTAATTAATAAAACATTTTTTAATATCCTTTGATGCTGAATGTTGCATTTTTTTAACAATAGAACAATTGCTTAGGGCTTTATATAGAGCCTAAAAGATGAATGTCAAACCCAAATAATTCAAAATGGAAGACAATATTAAAACTTAACAAATGTATAATTAGCAGAGTCCAGTGAAAGCTCAACCAAGGCAATACCTGAAGCTATTCAAAGTATGAAAAACAGCATATAAACAACTATTGACACATAATTAAAGCACTATTTTCTTTTTAGTAAAAACTATTATTTTACATGTTAAGCCGTAATCCTTAGTTTACAAACAATATTGATATACAATTCATAATATTTTCCGATTTTCTTTACATTTGTAAATACTTGAGCTGTTTTTATTCCCTCCAATAAAAATGGCTTTAAATTATGTGCCTAACATTGGATGGTGCATTCAGTAAAGACTACATCGGCGAAGGGAAAAATTTGACAGGAAGCCAATTGGAATTTAACCCCAAAAAAAAAAAATGGAAGGATGATTAAAAAAATGGAACATGGAAATTGCAAAAATTCAAATTAGATATTTCCCATAAAATGAACTTAAATTTGTTATCAACAGTACTCGATACCTTATAAAGTACATGAAACAGATCTAATTTGGGATTTTAAAAGTTTCAAATCATTCCCAAAAAAAAAAAAAAAGACCACTGTCAAAAAGGAAATTGTTTTAGAAATATTAGAAGGGGAATGAATTGGAAAAAGAGTATGGGACTATCTTGAGTCCTTTCAAGTATTGAATTTCCAAAATAATTCTTTGTAAATTCCAAACACAAACTAAATCCACACGTAAAGGCACTTAACAGGGAACAACAACTGCAGATAACTTGAAAATAATTTTCAATTGTTTATCTTGAAAAAATATTTGATAAAATTGGAGGTAAATAATAGAGGAACAAGCACATGCAAGTGTTAAAACAGTTCTTTGCAGATTCCTAATACATACCACAGCCCTTGAATTCAACGTTTTTAATATTTTTACACTAATTTAAAACGTTTTTGGGTATATTTCCTAATAAATATGATACACTATGCCATATCATAGTGCTAAAAATAAACATGAACTATATGGAACAAAATTATTGAGAAGCTTTAAACTACTTTTATTTTTTTTAGTACATGGCATTCATTTTTGTGGGCATATTTCACTTCAACTAGAAGATTATAAGATGTCTAAACTAATATAGACCTAGCCACATCGACAAGACCATAAATTATTGTCCTTCCTGGTCTTGTCGATGATAGAGATTTGTTGTGCTTCTTGGTCTTGCCCAACTCTATCTAGATTAATACATTACCAGAAAAATACCATTCAGCGATGGAAAATCCGTCGCTAAATGCCTATTTTTCTTTGTTAAAACTAGGGTCGATAATATTTTCTGTCGTTAAATGAAAATTTTCTGATGGAAAATAGCTATTTAGCGATAGATTTTTCCGTCGCTAAATCACATTTTTCTGGTAGTGATATGGACTCAAATAAAATCCTACTTTGAAGGTAGACCACAAAAATTGTAAGTAAAAGTTTTGCCATCTTTTATGTTTATGAGAATCAGGCTGAATCCATCGTAAATCTTCTAATTGAAGTGGGATTGATATAAAAACTCTGTTTTTCACACAAAAAATCTTTAAAAATAGTTTAAATCTCCTTGATATTTTGTATGATAATTAAAAATTACTTAAATTTTTAATGATATAATGATGTGGAGCATTGTGAGCTATTAGATCAATTTGAAGACATTGAGAGAGGTTGAGGGAGTAGCCTTTGAAACAATTTGTACCCACACATGCGGTCTTTTTATATTAACACAGTTAGTTTTATTTAATAAAAATTGTTAAATCCAAAAATTTAAATGGATGGCTTTGCAATTAAATATGAAGAAAATATGTTTAAATTTTAGAATATAAAAAATTATATTAAGAAATTAAAAATAAGTGCATTTTGTCAATATTTAAATTTACCGAGCTGGCCTTTTTTGTTAAACAAAATGGTTAATATAATGTTTGGTCTTTATTAATTTGTCTTTATATTTATTTTGATCCCCTATCATTTTAAACTATAATTTCTAACCCCTGAATAGATAAAAATAATCTAGATTTTTATTAAAATATAGAGATTAACATTTTAGATGGAAATAAACTTAAGAAATCAAAATCAAAATAATGATAAATTATGAAAATAAATTATTATATTAACATTAAATGATAACATTACTAGACTAAAACAACGCCTTTTAGAATAAAAAATAAACTAAAACTTGATATAAAGTTAGAGAATGAAGCCTATAAATTATGGGAAAAATTACAAGGATGAGATTAAAAATAGGCTTAAGGTGCAAAAATATTCATGTACTTTTACCCGAAATGCGTTCAACACCATGCATTTTTCAAAGGTTAAATACCCATGGACGTTCAAAATGAGAGAGAAAATATTATAACCGTTAAATATATCCTGATACTCACTATTAATTATGCATATGCTAAAATATTATGGATCTCACCATAAAAAGTAACATTATATGTAACGATTTTGATCTTTTTCAACCAATTTTAAACGAAATGCTTAACTAGTTGAAAACAAGAAAAATCTAATTACAATTGACAAGAGAGAGAATTCATAATTGAGATTTACACTAACTTCACTATTTCATGTTTACTCAAATTCAATGTTGGTTCTCCTAGTTGGTTTAGAATATTTGATCTTGCTATAGTAATCAAGGATTCTAGATCCTCTGCATCTAAGAAATAAGTAGACCATATGAATGTGGGAAAAAACTGAAAATAAGTGGAAAGTAGATATATATATAAGGAGTGCCTAACACACATGAACTAATTTGTGTCACATTCTCCCAAATGCATCGTGTATTGCCCAGTTATGATCCAAATCAGATTACTGTGGTGCAGTGGGGCCCATGAAGTTCATTGTATGAGTCGGCAGTTACTTTTGGAAGCCCTTGCCAATGATCTTCCTAGTGGGACCATCATGTTCTCTTTAAAGGTGGTGGCTATTGAGGAATCTGGCTTCACTAAACTTGTTCATCTTGCTGATGGAACTGTCATCAAAACTAAGGTATAACACTACGTTCATTAATGATATGTAAGATCAAACAAGGCCTTAAACCTCAAACAATAATATCATTGTTCATGAGTGAGAGCAGGTACTGATTGGGTGTGATGGAATTATTAACTCAATTGTAGCAAAGTGGATAGGCTTGAACAAGGCTGCCTTCTCTGGCAGATATGCAATTAGGGGGTGCATTACGTTAAAGAGTAGTGACAAGCTTGAATCTATGTTCCTACAGTTCTTTGGAAAAGGTTTTAGAAATTGTGTTTTTCCCTGTGATGACAAGACAATTTTTTTATTCTTTACTTGGACCCCCACTGAACAAGGTGAATCCTTTGCAACTCATATAATATACCATTATTATTCCTTAATTTCAACATTTGATAAAGTTTTACTGCCTTTGTGCTTAATAGAAAATATAAATAACTAACTTATGGATATTATTGAAAATGGTTAAGTTAGTTAACTGTAATAAAAGTTTGTTTCAATAGCTTGGTGTCATTCGAATAGAAACGCATGTTCAGGGGTCAATCTTTCTAAACCGTTTATCCTACATTCGGTTTAGAATGTGACCTTTTTTAAACCTTAGCATCAACCACAGTGTAGAATGTCTAACCTTATACATTCGAATGAGTACTTGGTGTCATTCAAATAGAAAAACATGTTTAGTGGTCAATCTCTCTAAACCATTTGTCCTACATTCGGTTTAGAAAGTGACTCTTTCTAAATCTTAGCATCAACCACGGTGTAGAATGTCTAACCTTATACATTAGAATGAGTACTTGGTTGTTAGATATGATTAGTTTGATGATGTCAAATATAAAAGAGCAAAAAATTTGATAACCTTATGGACTTACTGCTATATTTGTGCATCCTTTTTAAATTGGAAGATGATATGGTTAAATAACTCAATTTTAATGTTAAAATGTTTCAAATAGATGTTTCATCATCATACATTGAGTCACCAGTCATCTAAACTTCATTTGGATGCTCAAAACTATTTTTTGAAGATAAAAATCGTGTTTGATGAGTCCAATTTTTGGTAACTCAATTTCTCGGTGGATGCTTCCTAAAGTATATAAACTTCTTCCTGGTAACTCAATTTTTGATAACATCTAACTCAATATGTAAAGCATCCACCGAGAAAATCGTGTTTGATGAGTCCAATTTTTGGTAACTCAATTGAGGAATAATTTTTGGTAACTCAAACTTGGAGCTTCCTAAAGTGCCAAAACTCGAGTCCTATTCTCTTAGAACTCGAGTTCCACAACATGAAGGCATAGAACTTGCATTGGAAACTTGAGTTTGGGCTTTAAGTTTTATGGGTCATCAAAAACTCAAGTTTCAACCTCTTGGACTCAAAATTCGAGTTTTAAGTTATCAGAACTCGAGTTTCAGCCTCCCTGTTATCTGTCAGCTCGACATATGTCTGGTAGTTTGCTCATATATCCCAAACTACATCTCTGATTGATATGAAACCAATTAAGAAGAGGAGAAAGAAGACCTCAATCGTAAAGTAAGAAAGACTATCCTTTCCACCCTGTTAGGAACTATGATGGAACTACCCGGCTAGCCATCTCATATGCTTAACACATGATGTTAGATTGCATAGAACATATCACTTTCTTAAAATCCTTTCTCGGTGGATGCTTTACACCCAGACTTTCTTTGTCAAAGCCCAGTGATTGTATAATGGATACAGCTCCTTGATAAGGAGGCATGAAACTAGACTCAAAATGCGGTTCATAAAAACCAAAACCAGCATCACATAATTTCATAAGAAGGAGATATAATTTTCAAATGTTGGTGGTCGAATTGAAGGCTTTATTAGTGACTTTTGTGTATTGTATCTGTCATAACTTTCTTTATATAAAATATTTGGAACTGATTCTTGTTTCATGTGAAAGTAGACATATAGTGCTCTCCATTGATATATTATTTGCAAGGTTTGGATTTGAATTGAGAGAGTTATGGGCATTGCCAGTTGAGACATGTGCTGAAAGTTGTAATGTGACCTGTGCAAGTTGAAGTCATGAAGTAAAACTCGAGTTCTACATTTACAAAACTCGAGTTTCATGATCTAAATTGAATTTTCTCTCAAAAGTTTCAGTAAAACTCGAGTCATAGCTTGGGAAAACTCGAGTTATATTTCATAGTTTATAGAACTCGAGTTCCATATTTCAAAAACTCGAGTCTCGGGCTTCTGAACTTCATCTCTGAAAATTGTTTTTATAAAACTCAAGTTTCAGTTTTTCAAAACTCGAGTTCCACAACTATTTAACAAAACTTTAATTGAAAACTATAAGTTTTGACTTAGAGTTTCACAAAACTCGAGTCATGATGTTTTCCAAACTCGAGTTCTATGTCTTGTGAAATTTCATCAGTTCAAGAACTTGATATTCAAACTCGAGTCCTCACTAAAAGTTTTCCAAAACTCGAGTTCCTGATATTCTGAACTTGAGTCTAGAGGACTTTTTCAACTGAATAGATTTTCACACGTTTCAAAACTCGAATTATGTCTATGAAAACTGGAAGTTTTACTACTGAGCTTTCAAACTTGATGTTTCAGAACTCTAGTCATGAAGTCTTGCAAACTCGATTCCATATTTCCTTTGACACAGCTTCTGACACAGCTACGCCTAATGTCTACAAGAGCTTTCCTTTTTCATGCTGGGACATTTTGAATATGACCTGCCCTCATAAATGCCTCTGTAGCTCTTTCATTAAAATAGCTCAGGTTGTATGAGGAATGAAGCTGAGCATTTATGAATTCTGTCATGACAGTTGAACCACAACATTTAATGAAGCATTTATGACAGTTCAACGAATGCGCATTGATTGTGAGTAATGGGCATAAGCTTCTTTCTAATGGATATTCAGCTTCAAAGTAATGGCTAGTTCACAAAGCTCCATCTATAAATGAAGAAGCATTGAAGACAGAAAAAGATGATGAACGAACTGAATACGCTATTATTCTCTGCATTTACGCGTATGTCATTTTGTTGATTAAGATTGTGTGAGCTTTAGTGTTTGACTATCTACTCTATCAAGAGAGTTTATCTTATCAAACTTTGTTGTATTCCTATGAGATATTCAAGGTTGGAACCTTGAATCAGTTGAGTTGAATTTGGCTGAAAAACAGAGTGAGTGAGACTGTGTTTTAGTGCGTGTTGTAAGGGGGAGTGAGCCTCTTGTTGTAAAGGCCCAGCGTGCCTGGATTGTTGTTGGATGGTGGATTGGAACTCTCAGAGGCACTCTGAGGACTGGACGTAGGTCAGGAGAACCGAACTAGTATAAATTTCTCGTGTCAATTTTTCTCTCTGCTCCCTGGGATGATTTTGTTTCATTTATGCGATTGAGTTTTTAATTTTAAAAAGTGACCAATTCACCCCCTCTTGGTCAAACCTACACTAACATTGGCTTGATTCGAATAGAAACGCATGTTCAGAGGTCAATCTTTCTAAACCGATTGTCCTACATTCGGTTTAGAAAGTCACCCTTTCTAAACCTTAGCATCAACCACGGTGTAGAATGTCTAACCTTATACATTTGAATGAGTACTTGGTGTCATTCGAATAGAAACGCATGTTCATGGTTCAATCTTTCTAAATCATTTTTCCTACATTTGGTTTACAAAGTGACCTTTTCTAAACCTTAGCATCAACCATGGTGTAAAATGTCTAACCTTATACATTAGAATGAGTATTTGATGCCATTCGAATAGAAACGCATGTTCAAGGGTCAATCTTTCTAAACCGTTTGTTCTACATTCGATTTAGAAAGTGGTCGTGTAACACCTCCTATTTTCCTCTATTTCCTCATATTAGATCACTTTAGAACCACTATTGGGCTTTAGATGACTCAAATTGGCCTTTTTAGTAAACTTGAAAATTTTCTTTTTCTTTAAAAAAGTTACTGTTCACTGGCCCATTTTCCAGATTTCTGACCTAACTTTGAAAATTCATAATTAATTCCAGAAAAATCGAAATTGAGTGGTTCCAATTTCCAAATTTTCTTTATTAAATGATCTATAGGGAAAAAAATACTCATTTGTTCCAATCCTTGGCATTTAAATCAGTTTATTCCATCAAGTTGGTACTCAAATCGTTACTTCCAGTTTTTCCTAGATTTTTCGCTTAAATGTGAAAACTCATATCTCATAAAGTACACATCCAAATTTTGTAAAATTCATATCATTTTAAAGCTCAGGGTGTGTAGTATTTAACTGGAAAGTTTCAGCTCATTTGGAGCTCGTATGCTATTTTTCATTGATGTTTGAAACATGTCAGTTCTAGGGCCTTTGGAACCCTTTAGCTTTGAAACCAACTTTTCTTAAAAATTACCAAAACCTCTTTTTGGTTCATAAACCAACCTCTTACCATGCATAATTAGTTCTTATCATTCCTTAGCATTTTTAGCCCATTCTCATGAATGCATAATCACATATTCACTTACTATCACGTGAGGTTTATGGTTTACAATAATCCATCAACTTCATGTAGAGATTAGCAACTCATATATTCATACAAAAATCATGCAAGCAAGATCATCTTCTTCATTCTTTCATAAACTTTTCCTTACCCTTAGTTGAGCTTCCACCTACATGGTTAGTTGAGGGATAATGAGATTTATGCAAATCCCAATAGCAAAACTAACTAACAAAAACTTGTGAATGCGCATGTAATGCTTTAAAAGGAGTGTGTATGAGCAAGATACATGTGACATATTCAAACATTACATTAACATGCATATGACCATAGCAATCAAATTCATATACCATACGCATAACACAATCTCATATATAATAAAACAATGCACCATTTGTCACGTCCTTGTCTCTTTGTTTTAAAAAAAATTTAAAAAAAATATATGAAAGCTGCCACACTTTGCGTGTGGCAGCATTGCTACTGCAGGAGGCGTTTGGCAGCATTGCTGCTGCAGGAGGCGTGTAGCAGTAGACTTGAACAGTGCAGCAGTTTTAAAAAAAAAAATCAAAAATCAGAGAAGAGACAGAGCAGTTGGCGTGAAATAAAAAAAAAGGATTTGGTCAAAGCTGAAACCATGGAGTAGCGAGAACAGCTTTTGTTGTAAAAAAAATAATAATGATAAACTCATGCTGCTCGGCTGGAAGGTTGAGGGGGTATTATAAATGCCTCCTCCCCACATCAATCCTCTCACACACATGTTCACTCCACACACACACGTCCCATCTTCCATCAGTTGAGAGAGTGTCCGACGAGAGAGGGAGTGTGGGAGAGAGGAAGAGGCATCTGGAGGGGCTATTTTTCAGTCTAAAGTCCTACCTCTGGGATTATTTAGGTAAGTAAAACGACTTATTTTCATTAAACTTCCTTCATGAAAGTGGTTCTAAATATTTTTCTCTTTCTAATGGTAGTAATATTATATTGATTAGAGAATATTTTGGGATTTATATTTTCGTATAGTTTACGTTTTATCTGTAGAAGGCCATAAAATTGTAGATATATTTTTATAACTATGATATGTGATGTTAGATTTATTTTCTGGTAGCTGGAATATTTTTTGACGAATTTAATGATTTTCAAAAAGATATAATTTTTGATATATTGATATATGGACTGATTAGTTGATGATTAAATAATTAGATGGATATTAGCAAATTTATTATTCTTACTATTACATGATTTAATATATATATTCATGTATATATAGTTAAATATATTTTTAAAATATATATATATAAATAAATAAAAATATATAGACGTACTTGTGTATATATTCATGAGTATAGTATATTTATAAAAATATATATATTTGGAATAAATTATAAATTCATTTAAATAAATTGTTTAATAGAAAGTATTTAAATAAATTATTTAAATAAAAAGTATTTATAGATATAAATTTATGTGGGTACCTTTATTTATTAAAAATTCATTTAAATAATTTATTGGGATGTTAAAGGTATTCTTGA
>JANTPZ010032891.1:0-16672 GCA_025593235.1 Vachellia pachyceras
CATTCTTATAAACATAAAAAAAAAAAAGTTGCCAATCAATCAATAGCCACTCAAGTACCTCAATGATCTATCCTAAATAATTTTTAAAGGTCTGTTAATATGCTACTATACCTAATCACATAAATACATAGAACAATTTGGAGAGGAAATTAGTTATGGATAAAATTTGAATTGACAGATATAAACCAATACTAATTTTGGAATTCTCAAATTAAAGAGTGACGCATAAATAAATTTATCATGCAGTCTTGTTAGTCCAAACACTGTAAGAGTTTTAAAATCATAAAGGATCTAATGGATATTTAAGTAGGATGGTAAACACTACCTCAAAAGTTAACTATAAGATGAGAGAACCAATCCACTTAAATAACGCATTGAGTAATGATGGACTTGACATTCCATACTACCAAATGTCTATTAAAATCCTTCATATATATATATATATATATTATTAGTGGGAGGAAGGGGACAAGACTAGCCAGAACCTCAGCAAAATCAGCTCTAGTTGTAGCGGACTCAAAATCTTTTCTAGCCTGAACTAAAACATGGCTCATCTTTTCAATTTTTCTCTTGGCAGTTCGTGCCTCCTCTTCTTTTTCTTGCTTAAGCCATTGCGCAATCTCTCTCTCTTGTTCAAGCAGTCTTCTCGCTTTAGCACATTCACTCTGTAAAGTTAGCAACAGATCCAACTATAAGGGAGTGTGATTGAGTTGAAGTATCACAGTAAACTCAAACGGAAAAGCCGAACACAATTATCAATACATAAGTATCCATATTTCTTCACAAATTACAAACAAAGAAGGAACTATTTCCAGCGTGAAAGAAGCATAATATTAGAGCTTCTTTACAGAGAAATAAAAGAAGCGCTCCCCCCAGCTCAAACAAAAAAAAAAAGAATTTGGGAAAAAATCAACATAATAAAGCACCGCCATAATTCAAAAGGAACATGCACATAAACTCTAGGGGGAATTTAAAAAAAAAAAAGGGCTAAAGCACAAAATTACTCATGATTTTTTTTTTTTGCATCCTGCACCATTTATTTTTTGTTTGGAAATACAAAAATGTTACTTTTTGTCATGGGGCTCACGTCATTTTTGCACGTGCATATGTAACTTGTTAGATTATATTCAAAGGTTACGTCATTTTTTGCTTTCATTTTGAATGTATATGGTGTTTTTACACCCCGAAGAGGATATGTTGGTAAAGGCACTTTTAGTAAAAGCTCAACTTTGAGCCCGAACCGTAATAACACCAAAACTGAACAAGTACCTCAGCAGCTGCTGCAGCATTAATGGCATTGACGAACTCTACAGTCATCTCTTGAACTTGTCTCAGAGCAGTTATGTTGTCTCCTGGAATTACAGCTTTAACAATTCGATTAGCTCTTCCCTTCGCCTTAATCTACTCAATCGGAAATGTTATAAAGGTAAAAACCAATATCATTGTTGTGAAATTAAATGTAAGTCCATAGAACTCTAATCGGGTATCTAAATAATGATCATGCAATGAGAGTGACAAGAGAATTATTATTATACAAATACCATGTTGATCATTTTCATCAGTTCTTACAATAAGAAAGATACTCACCACCGCTACAACTCTGCATTTGCAGTTTTGCCGTTTCTGCCATTATTTCCGGCCAAAAGGCTTTAAGGTAATATCCGTATATTCCTGTGAGTGGAAATAATGTCCCGTTTGGTACGCGGAATTGAATTTGATGGAACTGGAAGTGGAATTGGAAGTGGGACTGGAAGTGGAAGTGAGATAAAAGTATGTTTGATATGCTAAAAGAAGTGGGTATGTGAAAAGACTAATATACCCTCTAGAAAAAAATTTCCCTCCTTCCCCCAAAAAAATTCTTCCCTTCCCCACCTAACAAGAGCAATTCTGACCAGCTTGGCAGATCGAAGAGCAGAGGAGCAGATCGAAGATCGAAGACAACCTTGCCGCCTCCACCACCTCTGTCGACCTCGCCCCCTCCACAGCCGCCGTCGACCTCGCTGCCTCCATGACGCTCAACCATGGAAGTGGAGCTCAGAAAATCTTCCACACTCAAATCATGTCGATCGCGTCCAGTCGCCCGTTGCCGTCATAGATATCGTCCATATGGCTCATTGTCATCATCGTCGTCTCCGCTAACAAAACCGAAGTCAGTGTAACACCCCTCAGATCTGAAGCCAGAGTCATCACGAAGATCAAAGCTCGTAAGACTTTCCTTTTCTGGTCACCGTCGCCGTCCTCCACCAAGTTCGCCATCGTCCTCCACCGAGTGCACCATCACCGTCCTCCGTTGACTTCGTCATTGCCGTCAATGAGGGTAGGGGTGGAAATGAGGAAGGATTTTTGGGTTGGAACCGAGTTCCAACACTATTCATGGAAGTGGAATCTATGAGGAAACCACTTCCACAGCACCAAACAAACAAATTTTTTATTCTAGTTCCAATTCCAAATCTCAAGCTCCAGTTCCCTACTACCAAACGGAGTGTAAAGGATAAGCCGGTAAATTATGTGATGATTTAATGCCATGGATGTGGAAATATAGAAAGGAAAATGACTCTAGACAAGAAAGATCATGATTAACTAAGTCCTTAGTCTTAAGGATTTTAAGTAAGAATGACCTAAGGGCAAAATGGTCATTTAGCTTAAATGACAATGGTAAAATGGTCATTTGATTAAAAGACCTAAGGCTTAAAATGTCATCAAATAATAATGACATTTTGGTGATTTGGTCAAAAGCCAACTAAAAAAGTCAAAGTTGACCAAAGAAGTCAAAGTTAACCCAAAAGTCAAAGTTGACCAAGAAATCAAAGTTGGCAAAAAAATGTCAAAAGTCAACCATGGGTAAAGTTGGAATTAAGAAAGAGTAGAAAAAGTGATGGTATTTTGGTAATTAAGAAAGAAATAAGAAGATAGTGCCATTTTTGTAAATAAGTGGAAAATAAGAAGGCAATGGCATTTTCGTAATTGAAAAATCTTGGAGTTAAGGACGATTGAGAATTAATTATTTAAGGTAGCAGGAGTTCTCAAATGTCAGAGATTCAAACTGAGAAAAGTTTCGTTGGGTCATAAAGTATTTAATAAAATTATTATCCGATGTTTGGTGTGGGCAGTTTCAAAGTACGAAGAACAACAGTGTTCGAAAGCTTTGAAAAAATTTTGAAACGGTTGTGGGGATAGAAGTTAGAAGAAAGTGGAGAATCAGAGGTGGTAATTTTTGAAAACTGCAGGTGAAACATATTAGAAGAAAGGGAAAGACGAGAAGGGAATGAATGAGGAAAATGACCAAGTCGTCTTGAGGCAGCAACCTCCTGAATCATCTGCCATGGGGCGCAAAAAAAAAAAAAAAGAGTGAAATCAAATTGGACAAAATAGTCTCCAGGAATTCAGCAGACTAATTGGACCTTTGATTGTCCATGGAGTTTCGTTGCAGGGGGAAAAGGTATTCGAAGCTTCTTCTCCTGTTCTTGTTGTGCTTTTTACGACGTGATCGTATCATACCATTGTTATGCATTTTTTTTTAAAATCACTAACGATAACGTATAAGCGCATCAAATCCGTAGGAAAAACAGACGGGTTGACCTTGCATAGAATTCTCGCTCAGTCTCTGAAAATTTCTTAGACAGAATTAGTAGAATTTGCTTAGATAAAAAAAAAATATGCAGAAAAAATTGTAGGATTATTGTGAAAAATATAAAAAAGAGTCATAAGTCGGAGGTGTAAAAATATCAATGGATAATTAAAATGGGAGTAAAATTTTTGTGATTAATTACACAAACACGTATAATATTTAATCCTACCTCGTACATTTAATATAAAGTGTACTTAATTTTTTGTTAGAAAATTAAAAAAGTTAAAAAAATAATTCAACTATAATATACATTTAAAAATACTTATGTGTATCATTAAATTATATCAATTTATAAATGAGATAAATTGGTTTAGAGATAAATGATAAATATACCAGTTAATTATCTTCTTTAATCTCCCAAAAGAATTTGGTTGACTTTTATGTTACGGATTGATGTAGTATTATTGAATTACATTTCAATATTTATCAAACTAAATTGAAAGTTATTTTTTTCTAAAATATTTTGTGTACCTACACAAGCTTAAGCCCGAAATCATGATCTCATTGGAAATATCATGTGTCAGTTTGGATTAGTAATAAAAATTATTTTTCAACTTGATTTACAATCTATAAAATAACTGTGAGAAAAGTTTTATTTTAATTTATGTAAATGTATTTCACAGATATGGCAAACAGGCCCAATGTTAGATTTCTTCGCTGAGGATTTGAGGCAAAACAATTTCCAGAATGAGAATCGCAGCTGAATTTGCATTTATGAGTACTAATCCTCCCTAATATCATATATGTTTGATATAGCAGTATAAAAATGTTTTTCTGCAAATGAAATAAGAAATGCACCAATCTCATTTCTTAAGAACAACGTTTTTTCACTAATCAAACATTGAATAACGATAACAAAAATGCACATGTTTAAACTTTACATGTTGGATCACTTTTTTAAGTATTTCAGCGCTTTGAACAAATGTGCTATCATGTACAATTCTGATCGATATTATAAATATTTTTCACTAATTTTTACATCTCATCTCTTTCTCTCTTTCCCATGGGAGTTATATAAGTGTAAAATTAAAAATAATCATTAGTGAACTCCAAGTAAATTTGTATTTAGGACAAATTTTTTCAAGTGAATTCATAATAAGAAGCAAGAACTAAGTTAGATGGTGACAAAATTCTTCCAATGCTGTATGGATATATCTGAAATAAACAAAACCAACACAGTCCTAAGACCAACATAGATCAACCAGAAACTGTGGGCCACTTCAGACCAACTGGTTCATGCAACGTGGCATACAAAGTAATTGGAAAAACTCTGGCTTTAAGATTGAGGGCGCTGATGAATAGAATAATGTATCCTCATCAAAGGGCTTTTTATTGTTGGTAGAATGATTCAGGACAATGTAGTCATCACACATGAGGCTTTTCACTACCTAAAGAAGATGAAAAAAAGGGAAAGAAAGGGGAACTGGCTCTGAAAAGATATGAACAAGGCACACAATCGGGTAGAATGGGATTTTTTAGACAAGGTTAGGGAAAGAATCGGCTTTTGTGATAAATGGGTACAGTGGATCATGTGCTGTGTATCATCTGTAGATTTTGAATTGCTGGTTTCTGGTAGGACAGTAGCAAATTTTAAACCCCAAAGAGAAGTAAGGCAAGGAAACCCAATATCTCCTTACCTCTTCTTTGTCCACGATGCCTTATGTTTCCTTAATGCTAATCCGTTTAATTGTATGGTTTTGAAGCTGATTCTACAGGTTTACTGCAGAACCTCGGGGCAGGAGGTGAATTTGAAAATATATTACCTCTATTTTTCATCTAAATCTCAAAAGGAAATTAGAGATGAGGTGTCATCAGTGATGGGCTTTAAACAGGAGGATCAGCCATGCAAATATTTGGGACTACCAATTCTGTGGGGAAGATCAAAATCCTCTGTTGTAGCCTTTGTAAGAGAGAAGGTGGGTTTGAAGCTGCAAGGATGGAAGTAGAAATTATTGACTTTATCAGGGAAAGAAGTGCTAATTAAGTCAGTAGCGAACTCCATACCTATTTATCCCATGACATGCTTTCTTTTTCAGAAAAAGACATGCAAAAAAATTGATAGCCTTGTGGCCAACTTCTGGTGGGGTGATAATGAGAACTGTTGGAATATGGGCCATCCTTGATGGATTAGGCCCAAGTCCATGGGCTAGGTCAAATGCGTAAACCTAAACCCTAGTGGAAAGTTACAAGAGGGGGGTGTGGCTCCCCAAAGACGGCAGAAATAACGCACAGAGAAAATAAGTTTTCTCCCTTCCCTTTTCTCTTTCAGAAAATCCTCTCATCTCCTCTCCTCTTGCCTTCGGTGCATTTGCTGTGTATCATATTCGGATCCACTCTTGTGATCCGTCTTCTGCGTGGGTATCTGCAGATTCGTAATTCGGCATCTCCAGGTACGCCCGAAATCCTTCAAGAACAAAGGAAGTATTCACTGGAAGAAATGGGACTCATTAACTGAAGCAAAGAAAGATGGATGTCTGGGGTTGAGTGACTTAATGAGCTTCAAGAAAGCTCTTTTGGCAAAAACTGCGTGTCGCCTAATTCAACAACCTGATGATCTGTGGTGTAGGTTATTAAAGGGGACTTACTTCCTAAATTCGAGCTTCCTTCAAGCCAAAATAGGTTGGAAACCGTCATGGTGCTAGAATAGTATTCTAGAAGAAAGAGACTTGCTGAGTAAAAAGCTGTGCTGGAAAATAAGTAATGGCAGAGATGTTGACATTTGGAAGGAATGGTGGATTCTAGAAATTGGCAAACTTGGTGTGAATGGAAGAGGGCTAGATGAGAGAATAAGAGACTTAACTGTCTCTACATTGATTAAGGATGGTACTTGGGATCTGAACAGTGTTAAGGATCTCCTATCTGATAAGGAGATCCAGATTATTCAAAAAATTCACATCCCCTCTCAAACCACAAGACATAGATTAGTGAGGCTGGGGACAAAGAATGGTGAATATATAATGAAATCTGGTTACTATGTTGCGAAAGAGGAAAAGCCGAAAATGCCAATAAAAAATCCTAGTACTTCATATATTATGCCAAAAGAGCTTTGGAATTATGTGTGGGAATTGGTAGTCCCACACAAGGTGCAACAGTTTGTATGGAGACTCCTTAGTAGGGCAGTGGCAACTAAAGAAGTGCTTTTTAGAAGAAAATGCTCAAAGGACCCAAATTGCCCAATATGCAAGGGGGAAATGGAAACAATTGAGCATTTGTTGTTCTTGTGCCTATGGACTAAGAGGTGCTACTTTGGTTGCAACTTGGGACTGAAAATTGATAGGATGCATAATAAAAGGATAGACAAATTGCTCATAGAAATTCTGGTGGAAAATAGGAAACTGGACAATTTTTAGAATGCCATGTGCTGGTGGAAAATAGGAAACTTGGGACTAACAGTCACCATGTGCTGGTGGATTTGGAAAGCTAGATGTTATTGGATATTTAAAGAACCAACAAACCCATGTTAGATTGTAAACAGGGCACGTTCCCTGGTGGATGAATTTTGGAGACACAAATAAAGGAACCTCCAACCTTGAAAGTAAAACAAGGGATAAACCAAATCCGAAGTCTGATTTGGAGGAAACCTGACAACGGAAACACAAAAATAAATATTGACGGAGCCTATAAAAGGAAATGGAGGAAAAGCAGGAGTGGGTGTGGCTTACAGGGACCAGAATGCAACATTTATTGGTGGGTTTAGTAAGAGTGTTCCTACTTCTTCAGCATTAATGAGAGAAGGAAGGGCTCTGAAAGAAGCTTTTATGATAAGGGAAAGGTAGGCATCCTATCACTTATGTTTTTGAGATGGATTGTAGTATTTTGTTTGATATTATAATGAATGGTGTGACTGGAAAATGTGAATGGCAATGCATGGATTTAATGTTTAAACTTCTGAGCTTGAGAAATTCAATGGAAAATGCTTCTCTCTCTTTGGTGGATAGCCGAGGTAATAAAGCTGCAGAACTGATCTTGCAAGGGAGAGTACCATGGAAATTGGTTGATGGTGCGACCTCTCCCTGTTATAGCTATTTTATGCAAGGATTCTCTAGCCTAGGAGTGTGATAATTTCCAAAAGGAAGGGGTTGGCGGACTGCTCATATCTCAAATGCAGCATTTCATTTGTCGTGTAGCTGTTATATTGTTCTGTTTTTTTTTATGGAACTGTTTGTTTTGTTTGTCCTTTGCCTTCTTTGGTGAGCTTGTGTTAGCTTGTAATAATAGGTTTTGTTGGAGTTTATTTCACTTCGACTATTAGTGTGTTATATAGTTCTTCTTTGCTTGTTTAGCGAGCTTATGTGTTATTAGCTTGCAACCATAGATTTTTTTTAAGAGTTTACTTAGCTTCAGCTATTAGTGTGTACTAAACTTTTTTGTGATTAATAAAATTGACTCTTTCGATAGAAAAATGTAATGAAATTACAGGTAATAGTTGTTGGAGGTGAAAGGAAATAAGTTACCCACTCTATTAGACGGCTTTTGTCCCGGTTTTTAGAAGGCTTTTCGGGAAATGAAGTTACAAATTCTATTAGGAAGAAAAAGGAAATAAGATAGCAATCTTCCCATGGAAGCAATCTCCCCCTTTAATACTAGACCAATTGTCCCAACTTTTAGAAGGCTTTTCTGGGTTCAACCTTACAACTGCTGCAATTAAAAATTTAAAAGAAAGCAATGTTATTTTAAAAATATTAACGATAAAAAAGTAACTTTTTAATTAATGGGGTAAAATTGCCCTATTTAAAGATTTTTGGGGTGATAGACGTTAAATTAAAAAAATTCCGAAGCAATATTAATCCTGAATAAAAACTTTAAAATAAATTTGAACCTTAACCCTTTAAATTAATTAAATTTTATATTAAGAATAAAAATGGTACTGACATGCATGCCCTCTGGTATTTGATAAATTGACTAAAGGAAAAGGAAATTTTCTTTTTCTCCCATATATATTATTACTTCCTCCAGCACTTTTTTTTAATGACTCTAATCCTTTTTACAAGTTACGTTTTGAATGATTACATTCCCTTTTACTTCTAATGAATATGCGTATTGCATTTGCCCTATATTTTCTCTTCGTACATTTCTTTTATATATTTTCTTTCGTCCTTTTCACTATTCATCCACTCCAAATAGGGTATACAGAAAAAGCACATTTTTACATATTTATTATATTTAACTAATTATAATTGAATTCTTAATCTACATATAATTCGATTATTTGCGCCTTATAAAAAAGCTTGGAAAAGAATATTAATTATTAATTAGAAAGTTTCAAGTTATGCATGTAAAACAAATGTGGAATTTTCTTTTAAAATTTGAAAAAATCAATTAAAAATTTTGTTTGAAAATTTCAGGATAAAGTACTGAGTTCTCAAAGAAATGATTTAATCACAAAAAAAAAAAAATCATAAACGTGTTATGATTTCTTGCCCTATAACTTATTAATTTATGCTCTTTAATTGTTATTAGATTATCAGAGAAAATTAAATCCATTCTTTTGAACCCTATAGTAATTCTCTCAAAATTTTATTAGTAAAAAATAATTGATGTATTTTTAACATATAAAAAGCTAGTATTTTGAAGAATTTTATATACAGAAAGTACACATGCTTCAATTCACATCCTTGTCACTAACAAAATTTTGATTCAAACAACGGTCTTTTCACCCATTTTCCATCGTTTGGTTTTTATGCAAAGAAAGACCACAACCAAAAAGCAAAGAAGAATAAAAGAGAGAGATGGTCAGCAGTTCCCAGTTAATGGCAAAATATATGAATTGAGATGAAGCAGTCTTTTGTGCACATCGGAAGGCTCATTCTTGCTGTTGGAATTTGTCTCTATATTGTGGGTAAAATGAGGAAGCTAGTCCACTCATCAATTCAACTGAACCGTGAAGGCTCTAATTAAAAGTGTTTGGGTTAGCGGTAGAAGTTACTTTTCCAACAAAATTTATAATGTATGAGACAAGTCTATAAGAAGAGTTTTCTCTAAGGTTACGTGAACATGTTTCTTAAACGCTAATGTAAACAGGCTTAGTATGGACTTGTGCATGTAGATGCATGCTCTCTTTTCCAAACATATATTCATCCAAGTGCTCTTTAATTGTGTAAAATACCTGACAATGGTAATGGAATATTCAACTTTCATATTTCAAAATTCCCTCCGCTTCCATCTTCATCTCTCTACCTCATCATTGAACTATCCCTTAGTTGTGGATTCTTCATTTTCGTGAATCTCACCTCCAACATCACTACGCTATATTTAAATTTCTCCATATGCTCTTTAAAATGCTATAATAATTGGCTTATGCGTAATTTAGATTTTCATATATACTACTTTTTATATTATATCATATCATAAATTCTCTAGAATGTTACACACTTCTGCACACTCACATATATCAGAAACAGAAAAGTAGGGACAGTAATCTAAATAAATAAAATAACAACAAAATGATCTTGGAGTGGCCTTAGCTTGCACCACTTCAAACAGGCTGCATGGCTGAAACCTTTGGAAAGGACTTGATGAATGATCCAAACAAGTTGATGAGTCATTCAATCAAGTTAATACACATATTTTATTTGTTGAAATCAATCTTATTTGTAAGAGTAAAAAAAGAAGGGAAAAAAACTTAAAACAACTCAAACCCTACATCACAATGCATTCTCAATATAAAATAGTATGAACAATATATGTATAAATTGTGAAACAAAAAGGAAAGAATCACAACCCTTATCTGAATACCAAAATGTTATCGTCCATCTTCAATTTCTGATGCAATTTCCTTCACCATGCTATCATAAGAAGCTGAAGTGTTAGCACCAGTTGCCCTGTAATAATGAGGTGCATGACCAAGTAAGTATTCGCTTTCTTCTGACATAAGATCTTTATTATCATACGTCCATGGATGTTTTTCCATTGCAATTAGACCCTCTAGTTTCTTTGCTACTTCCTTCATAGTTGGCCTTTCCTCTCCTTTTACTCTAACAAACCTCCTTGCCAATAAAGCTACTTCCCTCATTTGCTCATCATTCTTCTGCTTCAATAAGAGTCGCCTGTCAAGAATCTCCCTCAATCAGTTTTCTCTCATTGAAGACACAAAATACATAGCCAGATTTTTCTGCTCCGACCATTTGAATTCAACTGCTTTATTTCCTGTGAGCAACTCCACAAGCACGACCCCAAAACTATAAACATCACTTTTATCATTCAGCTGACCTACGTGGAGGTACTCTGGATCCAAGTATCCAAGAGTCCCTTGTATCACAGTGGTGATATGACTTTCATCAAGGGGAATAAGTCTTGAAGCTCCAAAATCCGCCACTTTTGCTCTAAGATTATGATCTAAAAGTATGTTCGTAGATTTAATATCCCAGTGAATAATTGGAAGGGAAGCAGAAGAGTGTAAATATGAAACAGCTCCTGCAGTTTCTGCGGCTATCCTTAATTGAGTCTCCCATGGAATAGAAGAAAACTCGATTTTCAAAGGATCTAGGTGGTCAAGAAGCGTGCCATTGTCCACGAACTCATAGACTAGCAAAGGGATGTCAGTTTCAAGACAACATCCCAAAAGTTTGACGACATGTCGATGGTTAATTTGGGAAAGCACAAACACTTCATTGATAAAATCTTTGATTTGTCTAGGATCCCCTCCTACTTTAGACTTCTTTATAGCAACAAGTGTGTTGTCTGGTAATATACCTTTATAAACTGTGCCTTGACCCCCACGACCAAGTATTCTACATTCATCGAAGTTGTTTGTCGCATTCTTAAGCTCAACTTCTGTAAATATTTTGGTTATGTCTGTGTATTCTTGATGTTGCGAAAGTTGCTGTAGCAGCATGTATCCTCCATTTTGCTCAAAGTTTCTCTGTCTAAGTTGTTAATTGAGGGTGGAAGTGAACGTTGTTTAACAAAAATTAAAATATGAACTAGTTAAAATTGTGTTATTGGTATATGCATAAGTGAAGTAATTGTCTTATAGAAAGAAACAGAGGGAGTTTAATTATAAAAAAATGAAGGGAGTAAACAAACCAAGATAAGTGATATTTAGAGGAAGAAACTAGTCCCTCAATGTAGTAAACTGATATTTGAGTTTCTAATTAACAAGATGCCTAAATGTAGTATTGACCAATAATGCTTTGAACAATATTGCTTATAATAAGAAGATACTCTTCTAATCCTTAGAGTTGGAGAATGCAAGTCTTTATGAGACTTCTTTTTCAAGGCATGCCTTCTTGATGTAAGACTTGTAAATGTATACGTACTATATCCATCTAGTATGTTTAATCAGTGATTGAAAAAGAAAGAAATTATCTTGACATCCATCCGGGTGGTATGGATTTCCCTCAAAGCCAGGTTTACATTTGCAAGTATACCCAGTTGCATCACTGGAATCCACACACACTGTGTTGGATTTGCAAGCATATTCTTCTACATTACTGGGAGCAGTATGACAGGTAAAATTCGAAACACTCCAATCTAACACAAGTGGAGCCCTATCAAAAGGAAAGTGTCCTAGGTAATCCGGAGAGAAACTAAACCAACCATTCTTTGCAATTAAAGCAGTCGTGCAGTTGTTAAAGGCCGATACGCTAGTATAATTGGTGACATTAGTTGCTGCAAAACTGATATTGTTAAAACCTTTTGGAATATCCACTTGGCAACACCCAGTCCCAGAACAAGTCTCACCGTTAATCTCTTTTAGAGGAGGCTTGTCACATAAAGCAACACAGCCACTGTAATAAATGAAGTTGCTCGAGAAACTGATTATGCCTAAGGCGTCACAACCAACACTTAGGAACTTGTTTTGGGTGCTGGAAACGGTGAAGGGTCCGGTGTAAAGAGAAAGATCTTTACCCGATCGATTAGAACAAGCCTGGGAGACAGTGATGGAGATTTCAATTTGACTTTGTTGGAGGGATATGTTGGAAACTGTGTAGTTGTTGAAGTATAACGTAGTAGTGGAGGATGTTGTTGTTGTAGAGTTGTTGACACAAGTGAGATTGAACGACTGATCCAAGAAACAGTTTCGAGAAGTACCAGGTTGTGTCCCCACTCCAAAAGGATATGGAATATCCACATCACCACATTTGTCGGGACAGCCTGCGAGGGACTGAGCTTCAGTTGCTGCCATGGCTGCAGCTAAAAGAAGACTAATGAGAAAGAGCAGCTTCTTCGGCCCCTCCACCATCATCACTTTCTTTGGGGCAAAAAACAAAGAAGCTTGAAGACAAAGGGCTCTTTTGTAGATTATTTATATATACAAAACATGATATGCCGCGTATGAGTAATTAATATATAAAAATATTTTACAGAGACAAAGATTATTTTATTGTGGACAACGTGGAATGGACGACCAATTCTGCATTGACATTAAGAAAAATACATGAAAGTTTCTGCATGATACAAAATAGATTTGAGTAACGCACCATTGCTTAGTGCCGAAGACTCCATGGTGTGGGATCGGACTATTGGGAGCAAAAACGTGATTAATGGGTTTGGAGACTGTTTTTGTTAAATGATCAATGTTGGTTGATTTAATGGCCTCAACATTTTTGGATCATTCTGTAAGTATTTTTGCACCATTTTTTATTGACATGTTTGTCAAACGATCGATATACTTGTTGAACAATTAAAATTGATATTTTTGTACCATTTTGAAGTGCTATGCATATTTTTACACCATTTTCTTGATTGACATATTTGCTAAACCATCGACATTGGTTGAATTAACGACTGTGATATTTTCAAACTATTTTGTAACTTCTATATGTACTTTTGCAATTAAGAAAACTTTAGAGAAAATTCTCCGTGAATGGATTTTCTCCTTCACCCAAAAATAAATTCAAAAGAGAAGAAAGGATACAAATTAAAACGGTCTTCAAAATTCATATTCATGTTAATTTATGTATCTGTCAATGTCAAACTAATAAAAGTGACGAGGTGCGTGTGCACGTGGCCGTACAATGTTACAATCAGCGATTAATTAAGAGGTAAAGTCGGTGATTACAATGTTCGGTGATGATGAACGAAGCAACTATACATACATGAGGCTGGATAAGATTATTAGACTAAATGCATTTGAATTTGTTTATATCAAATCTTCGTCAACGTTTGAATTTCAGTGACTATCCTCCACGTTTCCCCATCTTTATCACTTGATTTGGGTTATCCCAGTTGAGTTATGCACGACTGCATCTAAACATCTAATTATTGAGTCATCAATGTTATTATGACCTCAGGGGATATCATTCTAATAAGAGATTATCCATTTCGTAAGAAAAAGTGTAGATTTAATTCTTTAACAATTGAAGTTAATAAATGGATCAAACTTTCATGTCACTAAACTACAAAATTATTGATTTTTTTGTTGGCAAAAAAATATAGATTATTGATTTTTTCTGAACGCAGATATTTTTTGTCATAAATATATGACATAGTTTATAAGGCAAGGCATTATATTT
Organism: Vachellia pachyceras; assembly: GCA_025593235.1. NCBI lineage: Eukaryota > Viridiplantae > Streptophyta > Magnoliopsida > Fabales > Fabaceae > Vachellia > Vachellia pachyceras. Next base: position 14,086 of record JANTPZ010032891.1, read on the forward strand.
AGGATCGTGAAGTTATCTTGATTGAGTATGCATAGGTTACCCTTACAAATTGTGTCTTGTACTCCACATACAAAAAAATATTTGTCCAAAATGAAAATTTATATTTTTAAAACTAATTCCAATTAAGTATTAGACAAAAAATAGAATCAAACAGTGTAAGAGCTCGTTCGGTTAGAGTACGTTCGAATTCATCATATTCTAGACTAATGCAGCTATATGAATAACCAAATGATGGATAGATTCACTTCCAGAAAAATGCCATTTAGCGACAAAAAATCCATCGCTAGATGGCTATTTTCCATCACTAAAACAAGGGTCGCTAATATTTTCCGTCGCTAAATGAAAATTTTCTGATAGAAAATAACCATTTAACGATTGATTTTTCCGTCCCTTAGAGGACATTTTTTTGTAGTGATTGATGTGTGTCCTTGTGAGATGTGTCCTCTCTAACCAAATTTCTCATAATTTTTAACTCAGAAAAAAGTCTTATAATTCCATCTAATTTTAATGCAACTTTTTATATTTTTTTTATCATTTTCTTAATCCTAAGAATTCATTCTTATAGGCATAATTTTGTTAATTTGTATGAAAAAGATGACACTAGATGCTGATGTAGCTCTTACATAATATACACCTCCATTAATTTAATCATATAGGTATAAATAGAATCCAGAACAAGATTCCAAATTATATGTAGATGAAAGGATACAATTACGAACGTGATAATTTTTTGTTGTATTAATGGTAAACAGATGAAAGAATTCAAAGCTGATTTATATTCAATTAACAAGCAAAAATTGAAGCCATTCTTCCTCGTAGCTTCCTTGTGCGTTCTCTATGGACGTTCCATGAGGTTTAGGGTTCTAGAATTGGTATCTAAATACTGCTTTCGCTGGTCCTTAATAAACAATTCTTTTTTCTCTGTTTTTTTTGCCAAATCCTTAATAAACAATTCATGAGGTACTCAAGGTGGAAAAGTATCAATGAGAAGGTGGAAAAGTATCATTGGGGAAATGGATCTAGTCAAAGGGATTAATCCCTAATAACGTAATGAATTAATTTTTAAATCATCACTAAAAGAGGTGCTCACATTTAATATCTGACAGTACTTTAAATAGAATTGCCTATAATAAAAGAATACATGTGCTTGAAAAAGTAGCATTCTTGATTTTTTTTTAAAAAAAATAAACTAATTGGTCAGTCCTTATAATTTATTAAACTTTGCTCCTTTTTTTTTTAATATTTTCAAGATAATATAATCTAAGTGGTTAATTTTCGTTGATGAAATAGTAGAAACAATCTATAAGGTTGGCTGGTGTCATTCTCTTCCCTATGTGATGTAGCATATATCTATTGCTGTTCTTTTCTATTCAACATTGTGTTGTTACATTACTAGAGGTTTATGCTTTAGAATTCAGATAGATTCAGAAATTTCCAAACCCAAACTTGACATTATCTGTACCATCCTCATCAGCCAAAAAATAGCTTGAGACGGCTTGTTATTGGCTCCCGACATATATGACAAATGGAAATTGTCAACATACAGTCCTCACAACTCTGCATAAAAAGTTATCTAATTTAAATTGTCATCATTTTCATACATTAGAAGGAAAATCAGTGAAATTAATCTCCATTATTATAGAGAGAGCTTAATTATCATGTGCCCACATCCAAAGGCCACATCCTTTTCATTGGTCAAGCAAAGTGCACATACCTGCGTATAAATGTAAATGCAACTCTAGCTTTAGTCCATCCACCAAATTCACTCTTCTTGGATATTTTTCTAAATACATCAATCTTTTCATCCCTCCCCAACTCACTCTTCTTCACAAGTTGTGTGTGTGTGTTACACATTGAAAAAAGATAGTCACGAAAAAAAGTGAGAAAGAACTAGTGCTTAGTTTATTGAGCAAGATAGAAGGGAAAGATACCTTATCATCTAATAAGTTGACTTCCCTCTCAAGATCTGAGAGTTTTGCCTGAAGGATGATGAACCAGGACAAGAGGTGATAATAGTTAATTGAGAATGAGAGATTCGCAAATCTATGTTTATGCGAAAAAAGGTATCTTAAACCAATTAGAAATGAACAAATGTATAGATAAAAATTTAGAAGCTTTTTTTTTTCAATGGCTATATGATTCCGTGATTCTCGAGTATTGTTGGGCCTAACTATAATAACTTTCTTAAATGTATTTTCTGTAGTTACACAAACTTAAAATCGAGTCAAGCTCAAGAAGTCATGGCTTATTTCACAAGGACAAATGCTTATTAGTAAATTTAGAGAGGTTTATATAATAGGGTAGGATTTTCAAAGGATATGGAGGCAAAATTAATTAATACCTCAGCAGCTGCAGCATTATTAAAGGCATTAGCTAACTCTTGTTCCTTCTTTTCCATTTGTCTAATGAAACTTTGTCTCATCTCCTCACATTCCATCTTCAGCAATCTCAAAAGCTCTCGCTCTTCTTCCAACTCTCTCACTGCCTTCATCCATCCATTCTGAACAATCAAGTTACCAATTCACGGTATGAATTATAAATCCTGTCCTCTCAGATGAAATATTTATCTTGGTAGAAGTTGGAGAAA
>JANTPZ010032892.1:0-12112 GCA_025593235.1 Vachellia pachyceras
AAACTTAACTTTTCGGTTGTCTTTGCTTTCCTATTCAGGTTGACAAGTCCATTGCTGCAATGTATAAGAAATTGCAGAAGAACTTGACTTCAGAGGAACTGTTACCTTCCCTATGGGATAAATGCAAGGTAGGCTTACTTAATCGAAGTTGGTTGAAAACCATCTCCTATTCTATTGACAAGAAGAAAATGTTAGAATAATGCTATTGATATCTCTTCAACTTAGAAATATTGATTTCAAAGCGGTTTTTTTTAAGGTTTAAATGAATACGTTGGCAGTCTGGTTGAAATCTGCGGGGTTACTGCTTAAAAATATGTGAAAAGAAAATAAAATTGAAAGTTGACGAGAGGATAAATAATTTTGTTGTTTTGGTATCCCCCTGAAGATACTAGAGGATCAAGGTTGTTGAGGATGTCGAAATGGTTGTAGTACATACTATATTCACGATTATGGAAAAAAAATTAAAAACAAAAACAAAAATGAATTTTCAATATGAATAAGTTTCATCACCAACCATTTTCTATTAAAATATCTGTAAAACTAAAAGTAGCAAGAGTGATTAAAGAAAGAAAGGGAGAAAACTAGATGAAGCCTTTATACTTGCTTGCAAAGAAAATGTAATGGTGCTTGCACAATCTTTCATTTACAAACCTGCACACATGGTTTATCTGTGCAGGATTGTGAGTGGAAAGATTATGCGAGAGAACATGTATGTAGATGATGTGTGTGTAGATGAATGATTTCTGATGCAGTTACCCCAAAATTATGGCAGAAAGAGTTTCTGGATAAGTACGAAAATTTTGCCCAGCTTGTCGCTAAGATCTACCCTACAGAAACGTTGCCCACTGTTGCAGAGATGAGGGACCTTTTGGCTTCCATGTAAAGTTCCTTGCTCTTTCCTATTATATGAGGTGTAATTATTCTTTTTCCTGCCATGGTATGTAATTATATTTATTCGATTCTTGTATTAGTGATTTGAAAGGACCCCTTACGGCCTTTTTTAACTCAAATTTGACATGCGAGTCTCATTGTTTTGACTGTCTTTTACGGCACGTTATATTCAGAGAAGCAAATATTAATCATGCAGAACTTGGAACTTTTAGAAGAAAACAAAAAATAAGATGAGTTAGTAATGCAGAAGAAATGCATGTGCATGTTTGAAGATGTGTAACCTACCATCTGCACTTTGCTTCTCTGAGAGGAACTACTGAGAAATGTAAAGCTTCTAATTAGTCATACTGAGAAAGTTTAAAATGCGTGACCCTTTTTCAGGAACATGTCTGCAGGAAAGATGAATAACTAACCTACAACATTAACTAACCTACCGGGTTTTGATCTGTGATCGCACGGAGGCTCGGAGCCTAGTGAAAAATCGGCCCTCGATTGTGTCTGCACGGATGCAACATTAAGCATCAAAGTATAAAAGTTATAGAGGTCGAAATATTTATAAATTGTGAATATAGATACTGTCATTCACATCAAATTCTAGATAACGAACAACAAAATAATCCTCACTAAAACTACTTTTCTATTCACTTCATTCATGTTGAACAGTCTAACGGAATTTTATTTCTGGGTGAGTATAGAGTAAGTTGAGAGAAAGGTAAAAGTGTTTCAAAAATGTGATTGTATTCGTGTTTTTACCAAAAATATGTAAAAATTAATCTTTATTAATTATCAAAGTTATTGGGTTAAATAATTAGGTGAATGGTATTTTTATTTTCTGTAATAAAAATTAAAATGAGTGTTTATTCGGAAAAAAATTCATTTTTTCATGTAAAAATTATTTTAAATGATTAAGATATGAACAACAACTTAAATTTTCCATTGGTTTCAATGACAAAAATTAGTTTTTTTTTAATAGAAATACGAGGGGCCAAGCCCATCTCACTCCCGCCGGCGGCACCCCCTTACAAATTTGTAGAGAAGCTTGCATCTGGAGGCTCATTTTTGCGATCATGTCTGCGCATCCACTGGGGGAGATAACACAAAAGCTTCGCAGTCATTAATCCCTTCTTATTCCCCTTCTCTGTGTGAGCCTTAGAAGTGGCCATCGACAATGTGTATATGTATATCTTTTCAACGTTAGGTATTGAGCTTCATACTCTCCAAGCCTCCATCAACACTTCCTTGTTTTTATCGCCGGGCTTAAGTGTTACTTGAGAAATCAGGCAACACTTCCTCGTAATCTTATAACTCTGTGCCCTAGCAGCCTCTCCTCACCTCGGTTTCCTATCTACTCTCCATCTGCATTTCCGCCTCTTCAGTCTCCACTCAACCATGGCGGCTAGCTCTTACTCCGTTATTGTGCTCTCTTGCCGTCACTAGTCCACGCAACCACACCTACTACACTCAATCCACTCACGGCACAGAGAGACCCTCCGCCCCTACCCGTCGCGTCAGAGACTCGGCGACGGAGCCTCCGTCCCTCGTAGTCGTTGTCCCAAACTCTCTTTTTCGTTCGCCATCCCCGCCCCTCGCTTGTCGCTTCGCTGCCTTTCGTCGGCGCCCCAAACGCCCTGTCGCCCTCGCTTCGCCGCTGCCACTTGTCCTTGTCTTCTTATTTCCTCGCAAGCACAAGCCAACGGCCTCGCCACCACAGTCCAGTGGTCCACAAACTCCTCTGGCAGGGCAAAATATTGTGGCTAAATAGGTTTTTTTCTTAAAAATATCCTTTGAAAATTGCTATTCATCTTAAAACTTGATAAAGATTTTGTTTGTTGTTTGGAATTTTCTCAGGGGAAGATTTATATTTAAAATCTGATTGTTGAATTGAAGCCTTCCTCTGTCTTAGACTTAAGTTGAAATTGACTTTTCTGCTCTATTAAAACTTAATTTGATGCTTTAATTTTTATGTTAGTTATGCTTATTATTCTGGTTTTACTATCCGTTTGAGGATATAAAATGTGTTCGTTTGCTCGTTTAAAATGTTGTTGTGCTTAATCTTATCTTGCTGAGTGCTTAATTTTGATTAGATTCATTTCTTTTGTTTTTTATAAACTTTTTAAAAATCCAGACTTTTTAACGGCTTCAGGTTTAATCCTTGACTTAATCCATGTGCTGACCTCGCCTCCCCGAGATCCGTCTATATTCTGTTTCAGGTGCTTTTAATCCCAATCCTTGGTTTTGCTAACTAAAATGGCTAGATAAGGATTGGAGGATGAGTATTCTATACGTTTCTAATGGTAAGGATTAAATCGAGAAGCTTGTGTCTTGGTAAATGACTTCTTTTTTCCTGGTATAACCTGGCTTGAGTCGTGTCCAACAATTACGAAGGTTGAGTTTAAATTGTATGGAGGAGTTGCCTGAATCAATTCGCTTGCCAAGGCATCTTCGTCAAAGTGTCTATAACAAAAATTAAAAGCATATTATATCAACTGTTCATATTGCCTCCGTTTAGGGTAACATTGGCCCGCTGGCTATGACCTTCTCGCTGTCTAATTCTTCAATCTCAGTACTCGCATGCCCTTCTCTTACTCAGTCGAAACTACCACCCCGCAAGACTCTGCTATGGCGGAAGCCGGTCTCATATTTCTCTGCAATTCATGCCCAGCGAAGGATGTGAGTTGCTTAATCTATTCTTGCTGTTCGCTCTGTCATATTCCTCACTTAGCATGTAATCATGAAATTGGGCAGCTGTGAGCTCATCGATTTGCACCACCAGCAAATCCCGTATGAAGTGGCGTGGTCATGGCAGAAAGAGCTGGTCAGCGAAAAGAAGGCGCAGATAGAAGAGAAAGGAGATTGCAAGGACACGCTCATTGTTCTGCAACACCCACCGGTTTATACATTAGGGACTGGCAGTTCAGAAGACAATCTCAGTTTTGACATTGATAATGCCCCCTTTGATATCTTTAGAACCGAACGTGGAGGAGAAGTTACATACCACGGCCCTGGCCAGGTTTTTGCTCAAAATTACTTGTGATGTCGTGTTGAGATGAATTGATAGATACAACTGGAGATTAAGAATCCAATGTCTTACACGAGTCCTAATTTGATGTTGCTTTGTAGCTAGTAATGTACCCCATTATCAATCTCCGAAATCACAAGATGGATCTTCATTGGTACCTCAGGAGCCTGGAAGAGATCATTATCCGTGTTCTGTCTTCAACATTTTTAATAAAGGCTTCCCGGATTGAAGGTTTAACTGGTGTCTGGGTTGGTAAGTCTCTCAATCCTTTTTGGCTGGTATGGAACTAGCCCACTTTCAATATTACTTATTGGATTCAATTGCATCTCTCTCTCTCTATTTTGTTCAGGCTCGTCAAAAGTTTCTAACTATAAGCAAAGTAATCCGATAATATGCCCATCAGATCACATAATCTTTCATTCAGTTACATCATTTCTTGGGGAAACTAACATTTGAATTCTGTAAAACCTTATACAAGACGAAAGATTTCTACTATCATATAATGACCCTTCAATTTCAAAGCTTTCAATTGTGCTTGCCACTGTGACTATTTTTAGCATATTATCATGGAAGTATGTTGCAGGAAACCGAAAAGTGGCAGCAGTAGGTATCCGAGTATCTCAGTGGATAACCTATCATGGGTTAGCCCTCAATGTCACCACCGATTTAACTCCTTTCAACTGGATTGTCCCATGTGGGATACGCGATCGTCAAGTCGGAAGTGTCAAAGGGTTGCTAAAAGAACTTGGCTCATTAGTGGGTGAAGAAACAGCAGATTTGCCTCATCTGGATGATGCCACTCTCATTCACAGTGCTCACAAATCTTTGGTTCAAGAATTCTCACATGTTTTTGAGCTTGAGTGCCTCCATAAAACAGTTTCAGTACCATAATTATATAAAAGGAGACTCTAAGCTGCGTTCATTCTATGATTATCTTTGTAGTAAAATTTGGGCTGACCAGCCAAGTTAGATTTGGACATCTGACATTTAAAATTTTCAACTTTAAATAACTCCCTGAACATAGAGCCCAAAGACTCGCTGTGTTTGGAGTTTGATTGTCCAATTTCCCTCTCCCTCTTTAACATTGGTACCCTATATGAATCAAACAAGATCCAAAGAAGTATTACGTGGCTTGACAAGTTCCAGATGGCATTGTATATATTACTTGCTGTGTTTGGAGTTTGATTGTGTAATTTTAAGAGAGTTAAATATTTAATTCTGGTAACATTAATCCTATTAAAAAAATATGTGCCTTTTTTTTAAAATAGTCGAATTTAAAAAAAACGTGATTTAAGGAATGCTAATTAAAAATTGAGTCACAATGGATGTTTCCATTCAATTCTAAGAAAGTTAAATGTTTAATTTCTGTAATACTAATTCTATTAAAAAAATATGTGCCCTTTTTTTTTAAAATAGTTGAATTTTAAAAAAAACGTGATTTAAAGAATACTAATTAAAAATTGAGTCCCAGTGGTGTTTCCATTCAATTTAAAGAGAGTTAAATATTTAATTTTTTTTAGTGAAAGTTAAATGTTTTTCTTTAACACTAATTGTTAAATTCATTCTTCTCCTCTCTGCTTCTTGCTCACTCACTATCCCTCCAGCGTCTCGTCTCCTTCTCTCCATCTACAATTCCCATTCACCAGACAATCGCCCAAACGTTCCACGCCTCCTTTGTTTGCTCGTCCCATCATCAAAGCCTCCCTCTCCGAGACACCACCCTTATCTGCACTACCGCCGGTGGCACCCGCAGAGCTCCCTGTCCAGAAAATTCGTGGTAATTATGGCCTTCCCCTTATTGGGCCCGTCAAAGACCGTCTCGATTATTTCTATAACCAAGGCCGAGATGTGTACTTCAAGTCACGCATCCAAAAGTACCAGTCAACAGTTTTCCGGACCAACATTCCGCCTGGACGGCTGGACCGTTCATTGCTCCCGACCCACTCGTCGTCGCTTTGCTCGACGGAAAAAGCTTCCCCGTTCTCTTTGACGTTACCAAGGTCGAGAAGAAAGATGTGTTCACCGGCACTTTCATGCCTTACACTGAACTCACCGGAGGTTACCGAGTTCTCTCTTACCTCGATCCCTCCGAGGCCAAACACGATCAGCTCAAGCGCCTCATGTTCTTCCTCCTCAAGTCTCGTCGTGACCAGGTCATTCCCGAATTCCATTATAGTTACAGCCAGCTCTTCGATAGGCTCGAGTACGAGCTTGCCGCGAAGGGAAAAGCTAGCTTCGGGGATGCCAATGACCAAGCCTCTTTTAACTTCCTGGCTCGATCTCTATATGGGACCAATCCGGCCAATACCAAACTCGGGCTCGACGGCCCAAAGATAGTCCAGAAATGGGTGCTGTTCCAGCTAAGTCCTATTCTCATTCTGGGCCTACCGAAGCCCATCGAAGATGGAATATTCCACACCTTCCGTCTCCCTCCGGCCTTGGTCAAATCAGATTACCAGAGGCTGTACGATTTCTTCTACGAGTCCTCCGGTTTCGTGCTCGACGAAGCGGAGCGTTTGGGGGTGTCCAGAGAAGAAGCCTGCCACAACCTGTTGTTCGCAACGTGCTTCAATTCCTTCGGAGGAATGAGGATATTCTTCCCCAACATGCTGAAGTGGATCGGGCGGGCAGGGACGAAACTTTACACGGAGTTAGCGAGGGAGATCAGAACGGCGGTAAGGGCGAACGGCGGAGAAGTAACGATGAGGGCGATGGAGCAGATGCCGTTGATGAAGTCGGTAGTATACGAAGCATTCAGAATGGAACCGCCAGTGCCGTTACAGTACGGGAAGGAAAAGAGAGATCTAGTGATCGAAAGCCACGAGAAGAAGTTCATAGTGAAGGAAGGGGAGATGCCGTTCGGTTACCATCCATTCGCAACGAAGGATCCGAAGATATTCGAGAGAGCAGATGAATTTGTGGGAGACAGATTCGTGGGCGAAGGTGAGAAGTTGCGGAAGCATGTGCTGTGGTCGAACAGGCCGGAGAATGAAAATCCGACTGTTGATAACAAGCAGTGTGCCGGAAAAGATTTCGTGGTGTTGATGTCAAGATTGTTGGTGGTGGAGCTATTTCTTCGCTATGATTCGTTTGAGATTCAGGTGGGATCCTCGCCGCTGGGTTCTTCCGTCACCCTCACCTCTCTCAAGACTGCAAGCTTTTAATTAACTTCCAAGTATTTCCGCCGACGCTGAAAATTCCAGCTGCTTTGAGGTGGGACATGTTGGAAAATACGATTATCATTGATCGTGCGCCTTTGATCCCCATAGTGAGTGACTGAGTGTGAAGAGAGTAGAGTGACAGGGACGAGAAACGGAGTTACACGCATCTTTCTTTTTTTATTATTATTGGATATGTTATGGAAGTGAACACCATGCATACATCAATGCTTGACGTGAAATGCCTTTTGTTTGAATGAGTAGGATTTGTATAGTGAGCTTTAAGAAGGCCATTGAATGTGTATTATGTAGTTGTGTTGGATGACTGAACAATGGCGGGGACGGCAAGAAAACGCAGGGAAAGGGGTTATAAATGGACGAAGCAATCAATTCACAAACTTGATTATCTTGCACCAACACATTTTTTTCCATGTTTGCATAATAATCAATAATGGGTCCAAAAGCTTAATAAAGCCATTGTCAAAGATATTTTAATTTCTCTACTTCCACAATTCCTTTGTAATCACTCCACTTCATGACAAATGGAAATAAGTAATTTAGCGTATTTACATTGGATAAACATGAATAGCACTAAAAACTGATTTGACTAAAGTAACTTATCCCGCCTATGAGATACTATTAGACTAGTTGCTTTCCAAGAAGCAAGTTTTGACTTAACTCTATCAATGATATAATAAAAAGTCTCCGTAGGTTTTCTCCCTCTAGTGATTGGAACACCTAGATACTTCTCTATTTCAGTAGAGATCGGCACCCCAATTATATCACACATCTTCCTTCTACTAGCAGCAAACACCCTTGGAGAGAAAAAATGGATGACTTGCTCTAGCTAATCCTCTCCCCATATGCCAAACAAAATCGACCTAGACACTCCATCATATAGTGAGCTTGTTGTTCTGTTGCAACTCTAAAAAAGAGGAGATCATCAATGAACATAAGGTGTAATAATATAGAATGACCACCTCTACCAATTTATATCTAGTTTCCAAATCCCCGCTTTAACTATGTCAATAATAGTATGTTATAGTCTATCCATGCATAATATAGACAAAAGAGTATAAATAGGATCTCCTTGTCGCAGTCCTCTCTTTGGGTGAAAAAACTCTAATTGACACTCATTCCACAAAGTATTGTAAGAAATGGTTGGCACAATTCATAATCAAGTTTACAAACTCATGTTCAAGGCCAACATCATGAAGAACCTGTTAAAGGAAGTCACATCTAATTTGATCATATGCCTTCTCTAGCTAGATCAGTTTTCAATCAAGGTTATCAATCCTTTCTTCCCCCTTGATTTCTTAATCACATGCGTTACTTCCTATCCCACTATAATATTATCTTGTCTGAGTCTACCTTTAATGAAACTAGATTGAAATGAGGAGATTAAGTCATCCATAACACATCTCAAACAATTAATTATCACGTTTGTGGTACATTAATGGACAGTATACAATGAGATAGGCCTAAAATGCCCCCACAATCTCTAGATTTTCTCTCTTTGGGATGAAAGAAATAAGAGTTTTATTGGAGCTAGGTAGAAATGAACCTTGCACAAAAGCATCTCTAACAAATTTACACAAAGAAGCACCGACAGTATTCCAATGTTGTTGATCGAAAATGGGTGAAAACCCATCAACCCCAAGGGCCTTATAAGGACCCATAGAAAAAAAAAAGTGTTGATTTTATTTCCTCATCAAATGGCAAATGCTTCATCTTTGATAGAGTAGATCGATAAATATCTAGGAAGTTAGAATAAACAGGGACGTAGAACTAAATTCATTGGCTTCATACATTCTTTTAAAGAAATCAGTCACCGAGGTTTTCAGCTCCAATTCATCATCAACCCAATTTCCATTATCATCAACCCATCAACCTTTAACCAATCTGTGCCAACTCTCATTGGCTGAAACCCCTCTTATATATAATAAAGTAATATGAGAACACCGCATCAAAAACGGTTGAGCCCAGCTACTTTTATGGGGTGATGCCCAATATCGCATCCTGAATCGAGGCAAGCTCATGGGTTGAGAGCCTCAAGCTCAGAGTGGACATTCTCGTAAAACCACGCAATTCATAGCTGTGAGTTGCCCATGTAATGTTAGTCGTTGAACCATTAACGCTATAATCATTTTTTAACATGATAATTTTATGCCCGTTTGGATTATCGATTAAAGTTAATTTTTCTATCTGATTTATATTTCACGAGGTAAGTAATTTTCTCAACGTTAATAAAAACATGGCCAAAGAGGGAGAGGTGAGCCGCTAGAGAAAAGTCGGGATTAGATGAACATACATGCCACTTTCCATTCTCGAAAATCTTAGGAATCTTCTTGCTAGTTGATAAACAGGTACTATATTCATCCAACGCGGGAGCTGTGTCTATACATATTTTTAAACTGGACGGCATTATAATTTCCGTGGATCCATTGTTAAGGAAATGGAGATTACAAAAGTGTGTTGCTCTCTCAACAAGTGATGCATGATATTTTGTAGCTATTGGGGCTTTGCAAAAAATTACTGTGGGTTAAAGGTTGCTCCAAGAACTCTGGTGTTCACCAGATGTTCTAGTGTGATAATCAAAATGCAGTTCACCTTTCTAAGACTTTCTATTGTGTGGTAATCAAAATACAAGTCACCTTTCTAAGAATTCATCTTTTGGTTCAATGTCAAAGCGCAATGATACACGTTACCATTGGATGCAGGATGTGCTAGAAGCTTAGCAGTTGTATTTTGATAAAGTTCATATCGATGATAACGATGCTGATATGTCGACAGAATAAACCTCCCCGTGGGAATCGAAAGCTTGAGACTTGCATATTGATCGTTGCAATGGCCACGTAGTCATGAGGGGGAGCTTGAGACTTGCATATGTGGAGGCTCAATTGCTTAAAAGAAAGTTGTGCAAACCTTGAAAAGTGTTGGTGTTTTTGCGGCATGAGTTGCCTTTCTGCTCTCTTGTGAGATTCGTTTTCCAGCCTAAGCCATTTTGATCCGATTTGTCATTCTATAGTATATTAGAACACTCGAACATTTTATTCACTTTCGAAGTGTGGAATATAATTTGTCTCTTTGGCTCATGGTTGTTTGCTCCCACTCATATTGAGGGGGGATTTTTCCACTTCAAATTTTTGTATCTCTATTTATTATCTATGTTGCTCATTTTATATTCCTCTTATTGACTCCATCGATCCTCATTATTAAAAAATTTAATACTTATTGCACAACCCCTAACATCCATGCACTTGCAAGCCTCTTACTCCGATGTTTCTGTGTTGCTCTCTCTTCTCTTGGAGAGGAAAGCTCATAAACAATGGTCTCGTAATCTATAAGTATGCAGACTAATCATTAAGTGGAAAGTTGCGGATGCAATCTTAGTTATAATATAAGTTATGTTAGTGTTTACCTGCAATCTTAGTTATAATATAAGTTATGTTAGTGTTTACCTCTATAATTAAAAAAAGATTGCAATAATGCATGCATAAAAAATTGAACAAATTATTTATCATGGGAGTTGAAGACCATGGAGGCAAATGTGTCAAAGGAAACAAACCTTTGCCAGAGTACTTGAAACATATCACATTGTGTCAGTTTTAATTAGCGATGTAAATTACTTTTTCATCGTGATTTATGAACTACAAGACAAGTATATTAGAGGAATTTGATATCGATTTGCGCCAAGGAGTTTTTTTTAACAGTAATGCAAACAAGCCTATTATTCTTGGTGCAACTTCATTCAAAATTCAAATATTCCCTTCAAAGGAGGCGCTTTCTTCATACCATGAACTCCATCTTTCATAATTCCATTCTTGATGGATTAAAATACATAACATATTACATGGTTAATCTGGCGTGAATTGTATTTAATATTGTTGTGTGTATGAGGTTTTTTTTAGCCACAAAAATAAAGCCACAGCTTTGTTCCCATGAAATTACGCACAAATTTATCTTGAAATATAGATGTGCATAAAATAGTAATTAACTAAACTTCGTATTACTGGGCAATAAAAAAATTCAGTTTATACGATATAAATGTGTCTAAATTTTAAGCAGTTAATTGCCATCTTATTTTTAACATGACATTCCCAGAAAAAGAAATTGTTGCAGGTGTCAGCATGTTGTTCATTTTCAGCTCTGCCATCAATAGTTTACTTTATTTAAATAATTTCATATGATGCTTAAAAGGTAAAACAAAACCTGTGTCCGCTGTCCAGACCTCTCCCGCCAAATGGACTGCATTCGTATTCTTAGGCATTGTGTTCCTGCTTTTCCGCTCTGCCAATCGATCCATGCGCGTCGATCACACATCACAATTATCCGTATCTTTATCGTGTTGTTGTTTTTCTTTTTTTGTTGACAATAATTCCTGTGTTTGCATGCACCCTTGTTTCCCATAATGTGATTGTGGAGGAACTGGGGAGGAAACCGAAAAGATATTTGTAATGACGACAGAGAGACCTGGCGCCATGGCTTTCCACTCCAACACCATGCCTCGCCCCACCAACATGCTTTCCGACTCAGAAGATGACTACGCCGCCCGTGAGAGCAGCGCCTCCGACGCTAGCCATGGCCTCTTCGACTCCGGGCGTATCAGTGGAGAGGGATCCCCCATGATGATGTCCCCTTGGAACCAGAGCACCATGCCTGCCTTTGCCAGCTCTTCCTGGTCCGCCGACGATGAAAGCACCAACCAGAATACTCTCATCGGCTCCCTTGTTCGTGAAGAAGGCCATATCTATTCCTTGGCTGCTTCCGGTGACCTCCTCTACACCGGTTCAGACAGTAAGAACATTCGCGTCTGGAAGAACCTTCAAGAGTTCAGCGGCTTCAAGTCAAACAGCGGATTGATCAAGGCCATCATCATCTCCGACAGAAAAATCTTCTCAGGCCACCAGGACGGTAAAATTCGCGTATGGAAATTCTCCCCCAGGAATCCCAGCGTTCACAAGCGTGCCGGCACGTTACCTTCTCTGAAAGACATCTTCAAGAGCTCCATCAGGCCCAGGAATTACGTGGAGGTTAAAAAGAA
>JANTPZ010032893.1:0-11069 GCA_025593235.1 Vachellia pachyceras
CTGTTGTCTGTGTGTGCATGTGGAAATGCTCACCTGCGCTAAATATTTTAGTTTATTTTCATCCACCTGTTTTATTTCATCATACCTTCTCTCCCTTCCTCATAGGTCAAGAAAAGTGGAATGCCTCCTGGGCCTTGTGCTTGGTTTTCCATGTGTGTTCATAAGAGGAGGGCTCTGCTATTTGGAGGTGTTGTCGATATGGAATTTGAAGGTTTGTTTTTTTGGCATTTACCATTTCCATTATTTTGTAAATTGTTGCTGGCATAAGAGGAGGCCAAAGTGGTATGTCTATGCTTGCTGTGAGGTTAGTTTCCTGATCATGTTTAAATTTTGCAGGTGATAAAATGATGAGCTTGCAGTCTTTCGAGCTGAAGTTGGAGCTGAAAAGTAGATTCAGCAACTTCTGTTTTCAAGAGTCATGAGAAAAAGGTGCATGAGCTCATGGCGAAAAGCTTAAGAACGAGCAATCAAATTGAGTATATTCATACTGGATTTCTTAAGATTATACAGTGCATGTTGCCTTATTTTCATCTATGACTGTACATCGTTTAGAATTGGTTCTTTAAGAAATGTTAAGATCCAGGATGGTTTAATTATGAATCTTAAATTAACGATGGGCATGTCATTTTGCCGTAGTTTTTTCCTACTTTATATGTATGGATAGTTTTTAAGCAGCTTATTGCCTTATTCTATTGTTACTTTTGCCCAGGGATACACATCTTTGGCCATAGCTTTAGTCCTACCAGGTATGAGCTTCATTACAGGTTAAATATAAATAGTAAAGTTTTCTGTAGCTTTTATAGTAACATAAGGTTGATTGATATATTTGATTAATAATGGCTCTGAATGTTTTTGTATGGTTTTCTTTCACTTTTTCTTCCACCTTTTAGTTTGTATTCAATTGTTGCACGTTCGTTTTAGTTTTGTATTGGCTTCAACAATTATGAATTGGTAGCTTCCCTTCTTAAAGCGTGAGCTATTTAACTTATTTTGATAAAATAGAGAAATTGAATAAATTGTTTATAACACATGTAATTTGAATTTTTTAAAATATTTCTGTCTTTGTAATATTAACTTGTACATGAATTTATAATTAAGATAATTAGTTTAAGAAAAATGATAAATATGAAAATAAATTAAATTAAATTTTTATATCTATGACTAAATTTAACCCAACACTAACTCGTCGTATTTTAAGGATAAGAATGAAAAAGTTAACATGAGCTGAAGAAAGCCTAGTGTCAAAGGTAATCTTATTTTATTATTAACCTAACAAAGTTATCTTACTTTCTATACCATATCTTTTAAAATTTGAATGGTATCGTATCAATGTGATTTAAAACTTTAGATTCTGATAAGAAAAAAAATTTCTTTAAATTTGATTTTCTTACAATCAAGTCACAATTAATTACACATTTAAAGTTATAGATATAATCTTTACATTTTTTATGTCATTCCAGATCATGAAAATGAATCTTGTTTTTTACATTTAACATGACGTTCATGGTCAAACTGTGACCAAGCTCAATGACCTAATTATCTTAGTAACATAATTCAGCAAACCACTAAGTTGAATGAAAACTTGTGCAATCACAACACACTAATTTACAAGTCTTCCATACATTAGAGTCATAATACATGATAAAACAATCCATGAATAAAATATAGAAGTTCGACCAAAAAGGCTAAGTCGTTCATCAGTCAAAATATTGGTGGAATATTATCTATAACGAAAACAGAATCTCGTTTATTTCTAAAACATATATTTTGATAAATGAACAAAAGCATCATCGCACAAAGTGTCCACATTCTTTCATCAAGTGTCAACATCATCACCAACAACACCTGCATTAATCAAGTGAGGAAAAGAAAAGGATTCTTAAAATTATGTTTATATTCTACATAAATATCTATATGTTAGATATGATAGCATAACTATTTTGCAGTCAATGCATCGAAAAGCATGTTTTTACGAATTCTACTTTGTAAATATATAGCATATTTAATAGAAAAATTTGGTTAAATAGGTGGGGGAATGAAATAATCGAAGTCATCCATTTTCTAATATGTCTCTGTTTTTTTTCTCATAAACTATAGCTAATATCTTTTAAAGAACAAAAATGTTTACTTTTTTCCTGAACCAATTGAACTGTTACAATAGAGAGAATGTACGTGCTAACAGATAGCTCCCCTATTTTTCAGTGATAGAAATTGGCAAATAAATGTTCTAGTTTTATTTTACCCCTCATGGCGTCATATATGAAGCTTTTATTGATTTGACAAGTAATACTGCCAGAGAAGGACAGAAAATCAGCCGAAAGATACGAATAGTTCAAGAAAAGGAGAAGGTGTTGTAGCAACAAAATCATAATAGGCTAGCAAACCTGAACATGGATGATAACATGGATGATGGACTTATCCTTCTATACATTAACAATGCTCTCCTGCAATACCAAACCATAATATTAATTTGCCTTAAAAAATGTAGTTGTGAAGAAAGACAAGGTTGGCATAATTAAGCAAGATATAATCAAATTTCTATTTCAATTAGCTATACATTTCAAGAAACAATATATTTGTTAGTGTGTGGATAATATCATACCTTTGCTGAGGATAACATCTTTATCATTTTGTTAAGGTCTTCTTCATCGTTCCATGCCATATCATGCTCTTCTATTTTCACTTTAGACAACTTTGGTGTTTTCAACACTCCTGGACAAATCATGTTCATTTCAGGGCATTCTGTTATTTCTAACTCTTTTAATTTTGGGAATTTGAAGTTATGACTTTGTGAAGAGAACATCTTCAAACTTGGCATATCAATAAGTTTGATCACAGACAATTGGTTGAATATGATCGCAACTTCGACATCTTCATTGGTCTCATTCATTACAATTTCCTCCATATTTTTGCAACCATTTATCTCAAACACTTCAAGACTCACCAAGCTTTTGGTAGTTGAACTTGTCACTAAATGGATGAGTTGATGACATTGAGAAACCTTTATCTTCCACAAATATTTGAATGAAGCAGAGGAAGGTGTCAACTTGAGCAAATTACAACAACTTTTGACTTCAAGGGATCTTAGGTTTTGATGAATTGGTGGATGCTGAGAATCATCTTTCCATATTCTCTTGAGCTTATCCAAATGGGCAATGCATAAGTCCTCAAATGGTGGGATTTCCTCCATAAAATCATCAGTAATGTGGTCGTGTGAAGGGAATATCTCTTCAAAGGAACAATGCTCCACATAAAGTGAATACAATTTGGGAAATCTTTGAAGGGAGCTATAGGGAAAGGTTATCCCTTCATCCATGAAGCTTTCTACATAAAGATTTCTCACTTTTGGAAAGACATCCTTTATCTTTGTGATGTTCTCTGCATTTAATGCCATGCTTTCCGTTGTGGAAATTACCTATAAAATGATAATTAATAAAACAATCAGTAGCGCATTTAGTAAATCAAATCAATATATTGTTTTAAAGCATTCGATCTTTCTTAATGGATCACTCATCTTGTGCTAATATTTATATTCTTCATCGATCTCCCTTCCCAAAAAAAAAAAATCACATCTAGATGTTAAAATTACCAATAAAAATTTTAAATTAATTTTATTGCCCACATTCATTTATCGTAGTTAAATATTTAAATTAGGTAACAACATCACCATTTCCTTCTAGGCTTTGGATGCTGAAAATTGCCTAAAAAAGGACTACCAATGAAACCATTATTATCAGAAGGTCATATAATAATGAGGTCAAGATATTTTTAAAAAAGAATGGTCTCTTATTTTTACTGTTGTGAATAAAATCCTTTTGAATAGATCCATCATCTTTAGATAATATCCAAACTTTAAAATAAAAATAAAATATTTTAAATCATTTATTGCACCGGTTCTTTCTAGTCGGAGATATATGAAACAATATTACACTATTTGCTATATGCCATATTCATTAATCATCATTTGCTTACAGGTAAAGTCTATAATTTATGGGTAGACGGTAGAATGTCCAAACTTCCAATATTTGTATCAAATATTTATCTCATGCTAAAATTTGTAGATGATAAGGAATTCTTTAAAAGGTGGAAAATAATAATATCAATATGTTGGACGTACCTTTTTAATAGTAAACCGATGTCGAATAGTGTCATTAAGATCAGTCATCCAAATATCTCTACAACGTCCATATAGATTGCCGACTTTAATTCTTTTAAGCAATGGGGCATGGGTGGCTCCTGAACAAAACATTGTGAGTTGAGGACACTCTTATAGTTACAACTTCTAATAATGGAAAGCTGAAACTATAATTGTGGCTACAAAATCTCTTCAATCTTGTTAGATAAAGGAGTTCCAAAATCTCTAGTTTGCTGAAAACGATTTCCATATCCTCTTCATCCTCTCCTTCCTGCTTTGTAATAATTTCCTTCATCTTATCGCAGTATTCGATTGAGAGATGTGTGAGATGGGCCAAGCTTCGGGCAGCTGATGACATCATCAAAGTGGTCAATCCTTGACAGGATTTCACTTCAAGATTTGTGAGATTCAGTGGCACAACCACTGAGGCAGACTCCATGTCTTTGCAATCATTCAAATCTTCAAAATCAAACACCATCTCCAACTTGTCACATTTGCTGACTTGCAGTTTTTCCAAGTTGTTTAAAGATTTCAGGACATGAAGGGGCACCCATTTTAGAGAACCACAACTTTGCACAATCAACGTTTTCAAGTTGCTGAATGAATTGTGTAAAAGCTGTTCCTTCCATATCAATGAAATCAAATTGTTTACTAAATTGGATAATTCCAGTATCTCTAACTTTGGAAGCAAGACCTGTTGAAACAAAGTATTATTACTTGAAAATAAGTTCTAATTCATAGGCTTGTTTAACATGAAAGAATATTGAAATGTCTTAAGTAAAGCTCTCATAATCATCTATCACAACATATGTTTCAAGATATTGCAAAACGTTCGATTTGCAATTTCAAGTTCAAAAAAAAAAATTAACTAGAAAATGAAAGAATTGGAAAATGCTACATAAGCTAGAATTATACCAAAATAAGAAGAATAAAATAAGTAATTCTAGTTAATATAATTTTTAGGAAGACGAGGAAAAAATAAGAACATATTTTGGCAACATAAGTATGAAATGAAGTTAGTGCAAGTTAACAAAAGAATTATTCAATTGATTTTAACATATACCTGATTATGGTGGAAAAGTAATCTTAGTCCGACACCAATCGCTTTGTCTTCAATGTTGAAATCCTCTGTTTTCAATATTGGTAGACTTTCAAGTTTTAATATTTTCAATCCATTGAACATGATTCCTCCCCTCTCTACGTCTTCACTACTCTCTTTCATGACAATTTCTTTCATTTTCTCACAGTCACTTATCTCCAATGTCTCAAGATTCACCAAACTCTTGGCAGTTGAATTTGTCACTAAATGTATGAGCTGATGACATTTAGACACCTTCAGCTCTGTCAAATTATGGAATGAAGCCAAGGATGGTGCATGTGATGGGAATATCTCCTCAAAGGAACAATCCTTCACATGAAGTACTTTCATCCCAGGAAATATTTCGAGCAATGTTATCCACTCATCATCAATAAATCCTTGTACGCCAAGAATTTCCACATGAGGACAACTCTCCACTGGAAACCGGCCATTCCTCATCATGCTAGCATCACACTCATCTAATACCACCTCTCTCGATGCCACAAATCGCTGTAAAAAAAGGTTACGGGCAAACATATTATTCAATCACAACAACATAATTTAATATTTTTTACCAAAGTTAAATGTGCCCACTACAAGAAAGACAACTCTGAAAGATTTTGTTGCTCATTTTCTTCCTTGCCAAACAAGTGTTGATCTCATTGAGTTTTAAAATCAATCTTGGAAAAGAAATTAAATAACAATACCAACTACAACAAAAAAAAATAACAATATTAATAAAACAAAAATTAATACTATGCATCCCATTCATAATTATGACGCGATTGTTTATGTTGTTTTGTAATTGAAGTTATGCAACTATAATATTATAATTGAAAGTTTAGTACAAACTTCAAGTCAAAACATGTATCAGGGACATTATGTTAAATATCATAACAATGGAACTTTTATAAAGATCAGTATCTATTACTGTAAAAGCTCGAAATAGCAAGAGTTGAGCATGCCAAACGGACCTGTTGGTAGAAAGTTCTGTCAAGATTGGTGTCCCAAATTTCATGAGGTTTTTCTCCCCAATCCTTTGACAACTGAAAGCTTACAAGAGATGGTGTATCAATGTTTCCAGGAGAGAATATTTTGAATTTTGGACATCTCTTCATGACTATTTGCTCCAATAATGGAAATCTGAGAGTATAATTGTACCCACAAAATCTCTTCAATTCTGGCATGTTTTCAAATTCCAACACCTTCAATTTTCTGAAAATGATTTCCTTGTCCTCATCATTCTCTCTTTCCTGCTTAGTTATAATCTCCTCCATTTCATAGCAGCCATCAATTGTGAGACGTGTGAGATGGACCAAGCATTGAGCAGTTGATGATGTCATCAATGTGGTTAACTGGTAAGATGTCACTTTAAGGTGTGTGAGATTTTGTGAAGAAACCAAGGATGGTGACAGGCTTCTCTTATTTGAAATATTGTTGAGAGTCAATGTTGAAAAGGAAGCAGCAACATCATCTGTTTCAAGAGCCTCCTCAAAGTCACCTTCCAGTTGCAGCTGCTCTAGATTTGGAAAGCTCTTGCACAATGATTTGTACGAAATAGTTGATGCGTCATCAAGAAAAAGAGAAAACATTTTTACTTTGGGGAATTGATACATTGAAATCAGATGATTGATCATAGCTTGTTCACCTTGCAATTCCAACTCCTCCAAATTAGGAATAACCTGCACAATACATAGATAACAAGTTAATTGTATAAAAAAAATTGTAACAACAAATAATTACATCAAAGGCATATGCTTTTTTTATAACCGTTTCTTTGAATAATTAAAATTTCATACTCGTACTTCAACAATTTCGATATATGTATTTCATTATCTTTAAATATTAATTTTGTTAAATTAAAGTGAATATGAATTTTTATTTTCAATTCTTCACTATGACATGAAAATCAATTCCGCTTAGACTTTTTTTCCATGAAAGATTGTTCAACTGTCTAAATAAAGCTCCCATCTACCGCAATATATTTCAATAGATTGCTAAAAGTTCAATTTCGAATTTCAAGTTCTTTAAAAAATTAAGTAATTAAAAATAAAAAACTGTAAAATGATACAGTAGCCAGCGTAATGTCAAAGTAATTATAGGGAAAGTAACTTTTGTAATTACATCAACTCGAAAAATATGAACAAATTTAGAAGAACAAACCTACAAAAACTCCATAAATACCGAATCGCAAAGTAAATAATTCTAGTTAAAATGAATTTTGCATTTAATTAAGTTTGAAGTTTTGTAGGAAGGTAAAACAAGAAAATAAAAAAAATTTAAAATAATATGGATACACCCTATTGTTGAGAAGCGATTTGAAAATTTTATTACAGTTGTTAACCATCAAATCACAAGCTACATTTCACATAAATATTTGTGATACGAACAATTCGTATATTAAAATACGCAAAAACATTTCATTAACGTTTTAGGCTGCAAAACCAATAATTTGAGGCTTAATTATTTATATTAATACTTGAAGTTTGATATTCGCTTTAATTGGTTACTTTTAAGTAATCTAAAAAATAAAGACATGTGAACTTTCGTAATAGCCAAATCACAAGAATGTAATTGTAGTGAAAATGACTTTTGCAAGTAATTGAGTTTGAAGTTTTGTAAGAATGTAAAATAAGGAAAAACATGAATAAAATAAAAAGAACAAACCTTGCTGAAAAATGATCTGAAATGAATATTATCAAGCCCATTGGATCTAGATAAACCGAAATCTTCAATTCCCTCTAATAATTTTTGAACTCCACTCTTCAAATGGATATCCTTCTCTAGCTCAAGTCTCAGTATCTTTGAATTTTCATGATTAAGTTTCCACCACACCCAACACTTTCCAATGAGTATTCTGTATCTCTTCAAATTCATATGCAAGAACAAGTTCTCAGGCAACATAGAGACACTGCGAATATGAATATCTAGAGAAGAGATTGGCAAATCCTTCAACTCATCGAGACTTGCATTTTCATTCCCTTCACTGGACCCTTCCACTTTCCACTGGTTAAAGCTGTTTTCCATGAACAAAGCCTCCAATTTTTTCAAGCTAGATAGGAGCTTCTGTGGAATCACTTTGAGATCGGAGCAATGGGACAAATTCAACATTTGTAAATTAGTCAACTCTGCCAATTCAATTGGTAACCATTGAATTTTTGAGTAAGCAAGACTTAGGACTTTTAAGTTCTTCAATGTTCTAATCTCAGTTATATCTTCCAACAAACAAGAGTGAAGACAAAATGTTTTTAGTTTTTTCAGGTACTTAAGTGATGGTAGTGAGGAAAAATGCACTTTTGTAAATGCCAACACCTTTAGCTCCTTTGACCATCTGAAAAACATCTTAGGTATTGTCAAATGAAGTTGTGTACTATTTAGCATAAAGAATTTTAATCTTCGACCATATAGCTCTTCTGGAAGGTCAACACTAATGTCACTCTCTTGTAAGCAAATTCCCTTGATGTCTTGTAGTTCATGTTCATCCGGCCATTCATTCAATTTTTCATGCCTCACAATGAATGCATGTAATTCATTGGATGCAATTGATAATGCAACGTCTCTAATGACATCATGCATTGTAACATGATGACTAGAAAAACTATCAAGAAATAAGTTTGATGATTTTAACTTACTTACAATAGCAGAGAGTCCGACGTGGGTATCTTCAATGTTCCCTGTGTGTTTAAGAAAGTCTAACCCCAAAGAGTACATGAGTAGGTCTTTAATTGAGGGATCATGGGACAACATGGAAGCGAGTAAGAAAATATGTTTGTTCTCTGATGAGCTTAGACGATCATAGCTCCACCTTAAAATGTTATCTGCATCTTTAATTCCTGTGATGTTTCTCCCTAAAGGATGATTCAGTCGTGTAAGGGCACTTTTCCACTCATTAAGATCTTTATACCTTAATGCCTTGGCTAGCGTGGTAATAAGTAGTGGTAGGCCTCCACACTTTTGAACAATATCAGTGGCTATAGATATCAACTCAGGACTACTCGAGTCAACAGAAAGTTCTGCAATCCTCTTGAATAAATTCAATGCTTCATCATGTGACAAAATACTCACTTCGATAATTTTTTGGCATTTCATGTTATCTGACAGCAGTGTTTTGTTCCTCGAAGTCAATAAAATTTTGCAACCTTCATTCTTTTTACTATTATTTTCAACATCAAGGAAGGGAATTCCAACTTCGTGCAAATCAAGTTCCGCCCAAAGATCATCCAAAACTAGGAGCAGATTCTTCTCTTCCTTCAACCTCTGACGTAAATACCAAGCTCTTGATGTTTTAATTTCTTCATTGAGTTGCATGCCTAACGCCTCAGCTATCTGGCTTTGAATGTTCTCAATATCCACTTTATTGGAAACAATCGCCATGATAGCATTTTTAAACATCTTTTGATTCTGTGCTATTTCTTTAGCTATGGTGGTCTTGCCAACACCACCAAGCCCACACAACCCGATCATATTAACACTTGGATTCCGTAATGCCTCCATAATTTGATTCAAAATCGGCACTCTTGAATTGATCCAATCATTGCTTTCTCCGTTGGTTAATTCTGGCATGGAAGAGGGAGGGAGACGATAAGCAACTCTCTCAAATTTTGCCTTCTCATAAATTGCAGCAACTTGTTGTGCCATTGCCTTCGCTTTTTTGCTTAGTTTATAGCGTAGCCAAGGATTGGGACATGAAGTTATGCTACACTCTATTTCTGCTTGCCTCGCTTCTTCATGAAACAGTTGTGCTTGCTCTGATATCTCATTAACTTCGTCCAACCAACCAAGAACTTCCTGTTCAATTTCATATACGTTGTTTCGAGCCTCATCTATACGATGTTGTGTGGCGCTTCTTTTATTGGTTAGTTCCTGAAGTCCTTGATTGAGCTGCTCAGTGTTTTTGTGATAGTAAATCAGATAAAGAAGCTGCTCCCAAATTTGATCCAACACCAAGTCACGAAACTTGTCAGCCAAACCGCAAGTAGGATCCATTTAAGGTGTCCTCTGTTAAAAAGATATAGCCAAAACTCAATTTTTTTGGGCCGCAACGAAAACTAAAATAAACTTTTCTTGTTAATGCTATATTGGTAACCTACCTAAAATCAAATGTCTCACCGTTTTTTGTGTGGAATTTACGACGATGAATATTTGACTCCTCCCTACTTAATTTTCTTTTTCTACACCCTGTGAAAATCAAAGCAAGAGTCAGATCGTTGGCAATATCTATTCATTTTTTTTGTTGGCTTTATTTGAATTTCTAAAACAAACCATCATGTGGGTGAAGAAGGTCACTCATAGGGGAGCTCATCACTGAACAATTAGGACATTAATTTTATATTTTTGTGCTTACAGTGACGCAAGTGCGAAGAGAATATAACTTATCCTTCGTTGCTCTCTAGCTCTATATTCTGAAAGAGAGCTGCAAAAGTTAAAACACAAATTGAATTACTGCAACTACAATTTGATACTTGGAAACTCCAATCCTTCCTGTTTCAATTGATTTTTAGTTACGTGCTTGTAATTTTTTTGTCAGGCTCGTCCAATTTTTTTCCCTCGTATCCTTAGGGTGTTTGGTTTGGGGGGAGGGGAGGGAAGGGGAAGAAAAATGAGCCCCTCCCCTTGTTTGGTTCAAAAATTAGGAGGGGAGGGGCTGAATTTTTTCCTTCTCTCTCCCCTTCCCTCCCCTTATTTATGCTCCCTTTAAATTGGAGGGTTTTGGAGGGAAGCTCAAATTTTTGACAAAAATGCCCCTAATGCAAATTACAACAATGCAACTCATGTAATTAATTATAAATGAATTTAATAATCAATTTACCTATTTCTCAATGCAAACTATATAAATGAATTCTATTATTTATAAAA
>JANTPZ010032894.1:0-12033 GCA_025593235.1 Vachellia pachyceras
TCCCTATTTTTTCTTTCTTCTCTTTCCTCATTTCTACTTTTCATTCTTTCTCTTTCCCTTTTCCTATCCACTTTTTTACCTCGGAATCCTTAAAAGCTAATAACTTCCCAAACATAAATCACATTTCAAAATATAGATTTTGCCTCAAAATCTGTAAAAGCTATTTTCCAAAATCTATTATCCAAAACTTAGGTTTTTCCTCGGAATTTATAAAAACTATTCTGAAAAGAGTTTTCAAACAAGCCCTAAACTACTTCAAATAATGTCCTACTATTTTTCTTTACTAGATGTCACCTTAATGCTTTCTTGTATATGATATATAGTCATCACGAACCTTTTCTTTTATTGGATGACCACACATATATCTAAATATACTCATTTTAATTACCATTACTTCATGCTCATATTATTCCTTTAATGTCCAACATTCGTTATGTGGCAGTGCTGGTTGAATAGCAGTACAATAAAGCTTCTCTTTTACTTTATTAAATATTTTTTGCATAGTAAACAACTATGACCTTTAATAATTAACTTTTTTGTCAATGTTATTAAATCCGGACCGGTGATTGAATTGGATAAGATTTTAAGTTAAAAGTCAGTGGGTCAGATTGAAGTTAAATTGGGAGTTAGACTGTTGAGGCAGAAAAAATGAAAAAGTAAATCTCATAAAATATTGACACAATTAAACTATCCAAAATTGAAAATTTCAAAAACTAAATAGTATATTCTATTATTAACAAAATAATAATTACCAAATCAATTATATACTTATAGATTATCAACCATTCAACATTATTTACAGTTTCAAAATATTCATCCTAACAATATATCAAAAAAATATATGGTAATTGGACATTTTTCCCACTCCAAACACCAAAATGTTCTCCTCCATATATTCTATAATAGTGATTATAACAATCAATATGCAACAAAATGACAGTATAGAAAAAGGTTCGGTGGGAAAATATCAGTTTGTATTCTTCTAAACCGTATGTAGATTTATCATTTGACTTACACGATGATTGATTACCCATATTTTTTCTCGGACGTATATATGCCTTCCACTGATGAAGAAAATCATGAATCCCTCAAACTGTGGTTCATACTTCTTAGATTCCATTGTTAATATCCCACTCTAATCCAATAACTTCACTTTCATCATAATAAAACTTTGTTTAAAAAAAAAAAAGAGTGACCATGTCAACCCATCCAATTGGGTGACCCCTATGTCAGTTCGGGTTGACCATTTGACCTCAACCTAGGGTCAGAACACAAATTGAACTGGATTAGAGGCCGGTTTGCCCGTTTTCAGTCCCAACCGCTGGTCCGGTTCAGAGTTTAATCACCATGATTTTAATCAAGAGTTAAAGTAGTCCTGCAATAAAGAGTACCCACTTGTATGTTGAGCTGTGACTATTTAAGTACTTGAATTGTTGCCAAGTTAAAAATCAACGTGAAACCTACTCCTTTTCTAAAACGCAGAGGATCTATCCTAATCAGATCAAGCACAACATTTCCCCTTATTTATAAAATAATAATAACTCAGACATGCTACTATTTTATAGCAAATACTTATGCTATTTGTTGGTGTTGGTGTTGGTGTTAGTTGAAAGCATACATATAAAACCTTAATTTATTTTAACTCCCAAACTTATAAATTTTTTAAATTGATTGTTTATACATTAATTATGTAATTTCTATGTATAAGACCGGAAGAAATATAGATTATCCATATTTTTTTTAAAAAAATAATTTTGTTAGTTTTGCTCAAATAAAATATAAAGTTACAATATTCTTCTAGATATGAACTTTATTTATAAATGTGCAAATTTAATAACAAAGTTATTGGTCAGAAGCATCCAATACAATTAACTTTTGAAGGTGTAAATTTAGTAACACCATTAATCCTCTTTAATTATGTTAACCAGCTGTTATATTTTATTATTTTTAGAGTATATAGTTTCGTTTTGTGATCATTGAGGTAATCAAAACTACTATTTTTTCTTAACTTCCTTCATAAAAGTTGCTCTAAATAATTTTATCTTTCTAATGGTAATCAAAACTACTCCTTTTTGTTTAAATTTTTTTTCTTACTCCTTTTTACTTAACCTTTTTTTTCACTTTTATTCTAAAAAATTAAACAAAAAGGAGTATTTTTTATTAACATTAGAAAGAAAAATTAGTTAAAGCAACTTTCATGAAGGAAATTAAGGAAAAATTTTTTTTTACATAAATGATCCCAAAAAGAAGCAATAAACTCTAATATATCAGTTGGCTAATGCAGTTATAGGATGGTTAAAGACATTGCTAAATTTACACACTTATTAATTGATTATTATTAAATTTATAAATAAGTTAAATATACTTTGATTTTGACCAATAACTTCGTTGGTAACTAAATTTGTACCTCTAACATTTAATGAATCATGTTTGAAATATTTGCATTCACTATAGAAGCAACACCGCTATTGTGTTATTATTTGGCAATAGCATAATTGCATTACTGTTTTGCAAAAGCAGAGGATTTATTCTCTTTAAATCAAATAGAATACCTTGGTGCTAAATCAAAAGTTTGCTATTCCTCCCCCTCCCCCTTATTTTTTCCCCAAATAAAAAGGTTAAAGTGAAATTTCAACAATAAAATTTCTCATTATGAACATTTAATATAATTAAGTTTTGAAAGGTATAAAAGTAAATATCATCGCTAAAAAATAATGCAATTTTAACAACCTCGTTAAATTGCTCAAACATCTGTTATAAAGTTGATGAGCAAATAAGTATATCTCATATATAAAAGATATGGATGTCAAACCAATTAAACAAAATTGTTAAAATCACAACATTTTTAAAACATCATGTCTAATTTTACACCCTTCAAAACATACTTGACAAAATACCTCATACACATTGACCGGGAAAAAAAAAAACTTCCACACATTTATGATCTGATTCTGTTGAGGCAAAACCCACATTGAAAATTTATCCTTCCATAAAAGTGACTCCCCAATGAATGTATATTACAAGGACTTAACATTTAAATTAACAGTAGAATATACTTTTTAGATGTGATTAATGGTGTATACGATAAGTATATTAAAAGAATTTTTTCTTTGTTTGTGAGAACATGCTTTTCAAAATGTTGATGCAAACATTCCCTATAAGGTACATTGTGCTCACTCATAAAAGTGCTTCCTCAAAGTTAGTTGCAACTTTCTGACTAGTTTTCTTCCCCTTGCGAGTTGTAACTTTCCGACCAGTTTTCTTCCCCTTGTGTTTAAAATTGACAGGAAAAATACACAACAGATTGATTAGTGAAAATAATATGCAAATTCATTTTCTGAAGTTGATAATGCACAATGATAAAGTGTATCATGAGAATTCTTTATTACTGCTTGCAAAATAAGATGTGCATTTTATTTGTAATAATACTGTACATCAGATGGTTATTATAAGTTAAAAACACCAACATCAAGTGTTCTCAAGAGGGTGTGAGTACAGATTTCATCCTTTAATAAATTGAAATTACGGTACGTTCATGGATAACCACAAAATAAAATAAAAATAAACAGGATTTTACTCATGATGGCTTGTGAATAGATGCCATACCCCCCAGAAACTTCTCAACTTGTAGAAGCACCTGATAAGGATTCGATGATCAGATTAATAGATTTGCCATAAGAAACTCAACTCTATAGCTCAAAAGTAATGTACAAGAACTCCTTTCTTGGGTATTCAATGCAAATGTGAATTTTGCAAGTTGGTCCTTGGAAAGCATTTCTTTCCTTTAGTCACTTAATCACCACTACGTAGCAATGTTACCTTTTATCACATCTTCATCTAAAAGTTAATGCCAAAATTAATAGTTTGCTAGCTTGAATTTTATTATTAACTCAACTCAAATTTCATGTCCTGGACTCCTGGTCTAGCAATTGGATTCCATGATCATCATAGCGAGTACATGATATAAAATAAAGATATCTTCCAACTATCAGTTATTAAAACAATACACAAACTTGAAAAATTTAGAACCATGAAGCTGGACTGTACACAAGTGTGTTTAGGAATTTCATTGGGAGAAATGAGTTTACAGATTCTGAGGTATTTTGCGGATTTCAAGATGGTTTTATGAATTTCAAGATGGTTTTTATAAATTTCGAGATAGTTTTTACAAATCTTGAGATGATTTTATTTTCATTTACGTGTACCGCTGGGGAAACGGTGTTCCCAAACAAGCACTAAATTTGGATAGTTCTGATCTCAAGGATGAGCACACGGTTCTCATACTAAAGATGAGTGCCAAATTCAAAGTCATTGAACATAGAGTTAGATTTGACATTAAATTTTGAATGCAGATGAATTAGAAGGTGACACTGCAAGCATTCTAATGATTGAATGGCTTAACTGAAAGAAATGGAATGTGAAGGACCACATTAAAAGTTCACCTTTCTCCCAGAGAACAAAATAGAGTTTTCTTCAAAATGAATTCATCTAAGGAGACATTATTATAATTTCACATTTTGCAAAACATAGGAAATAACACGCAAGAGGAAGAGTAATAAACCTCAGTTGCTATGGTAGCTGGTGAAATATTTAAGACGTCTTCATCACCTAAATTGGCAGCAATGTCTGAAATGTTAAAAACATGAAAACCTTTAAGCAAGGACAGAGAAAACGCATGTCTATGAGATTAAGTCAAACACTTCAAGACAAACTGAGATTTAAGTCGTCCGCAGCATAGATATTTGAGATCATGATCATCAATGAAAATATATTTTTCCAACTAATAAGCATACCATTCAGCAAATCTGGAGGCAGACAATAAAATCTTTGGGACAGGATAGCTAAAATACAATCAGAAAGGGGAAAGATAAACACATTTTGCTGATAGATAACAGAATGCTAAATAGTTGTTTCTATAGCACATATGCAATCAAATCCACATCAGTTACTTCCTGATAACAGACCCTGCATGAAAAATTCTCATTTTTCTTACTTTCACAACACTCTTGTTAATAGGCTTATGGTGCTTATGAAGGTTCATTGGGTTTTAGGCTTGTCATACAAATGTGGAGCAGTTAGGGTTGATCCTTGATCCAGAGATACGAAGTTTGGGGGACTTTAGGAAGAGAAACGCTAGCAGCAAGCTCACCATGCAGTGATAATCAGAATTGGCTGGAGCATAATGTAACAATTTATAAGCAGAAGTGTCTGACTTTGCATTTCGTTTAAGATAGGATTAACATTTTGGCCTCTTTCTTCTCTTCTCTTTGTTAAAAAAATTCGGATGAGTTGGGTTCTAGGAGGCTTGCCATGGCCAGAGCATGCCTTTGGACTCAAAGAGCACCTTACAAAGGTACTTACAAATCACCCACCAACAAGACCCCCATATCAGCAACGAGATTTGAATTCACGACCTCGTGGATTATGAGTCAACTTCTTACCAATTGGACCAACCTTTATTAGTACCATTTTGGCCTCTTTGTTAAACATAATAAATGGTTGTATGAAGAATCAATGGTCAATACATGTTCAAATGGTTGTATTTTCCACGTTGTTCTTTTAAAGCTTATGTGGTAGAATTTGTTCCCCGCCCAAGCATGCTTACTCTTCTCATATCTTGATTCTTTATAATCATTATTCTTCATTAAAAAGATGTATTTAGTCCAGGGAAAAAGTCAACATCTCAATTCCACAAATATGGTAACTTTGCATCTAGGCCAATAATCAATTTCTTCGGACTGAGAAAATTGGGATTCAGTCATGCAAGTTAATGGACAACAGCATACCTAAAAGGGAAACCATGATATCGGCATTGGCATATGCATCAGATCTCTTCTTGGAGATAGGAAAAAGGCCCACAAAAGCCTGCGAAGAGGATATGAAAATTTCAAAGAAAAAGAAAATCCTCTGGACTTCAATTTTCAACCAGATAAAACAAAAAAAAATGAAAACTGAAGTAGGCAGATGGTGAACAAAGAAAAAATATTTGAAGCTGGAGGATGGATATTAATTTAGAACAGACAATTAAAAATCACCTTAGTGTATGCATCGCCTGAGGTATCTAAAAGAGGGCGAGAACTGGTTCCAACAGCAGCAATTCTCTTAGCCAAGGCATCTAGAGGTACATTTAAATAGACAGATATTCCTCGCTTGAAATATTCCCTGAAAATTCAAATTTCAAACTACAATATGACCCAAAAGCATTGACAATCTCTCTGACATAGATTTAGATGTCACTCATTAATGAAACAAATAAATAGTATTACCCAGATCCTAAATATAATAAGAGTTAGATAACTAATTAGCGAACATAAAAGAAATTAGTTAAGCTATTTTTTTGTTGTATAAAATGCGTATTAGTTTCCCTTAAATACCATTTTTATTCATATGCATTGTAACTTTGATTGTCTCTTATCATGTGCAATCAATATGGATACTTTGAGGAAAAGTCATATATTTAGGATTAAAGTGAACCCATTGTCTAAATCTTATAACTAGAACCAGAGGCAGTAAAAAATGTTAAAAAAATAGGCTTACCAATTAATAGGACGAACCACAGCTCCACCACCAGTTGCAACAACTTTGCTAGGCATTAAGGATAACTTCTTTAGTGCCTCACTCTGTCAAATGAAAGGGAGGAAATTTACGTTACGATTAAATATGCAGATCACAAATTACCAGATGTAGTTGCAAGCAGGAATAGGATTATAAGGTAGCATGGAGTTCACCTTATAGGCGATTCTGAAATCACAAAATAAATGCAAAGAGCATGTTTTTTTATTGTCTTTCAACAAACCTAATAAATGAAAGGTTGAGGAACATTTGAAGTAAAATATTGCAGAATAGATAAGTATGAGGATTGCAGATGGAAACTTACGTCACATATAACATAGCTCGATGAAAATGAAACATCAATGAAATAATTAATATATTTTAATGTCCTATCTTTAAAACATGATTCAAACTCTCTTGCATATCATTTAACCAAGCAACTACTAGCACATAGCATAATAGGGGTTTATTTTGTTGTATCTTTTTATCCCTTTAAATCAGTATTGCTTTTATTAAAAAAAATCATAGCCTAATGGTTAAAGAATTGAGTTACATATAAGAAAAAATACATTATAACTGTTCATACTGGTTAAAAATTGGGCTACATAAAGGAGAGAATTGGCTTACCTCATGGCTTAATGGCTAAAGAATTGGGTTACATAAGAGAACAGAAATTAATATAAGATGAAATGACAGAGATAATAATCTGCAAGCAAAGAAACTAAATACAACTCTGCACATTATAGTAAATAAATAATAATATTACTACTAATATATTACATCATTAATATATTCAGTCCTCAGCTAAAAGGATTCAAAGTCAGTGTATCTACACACTAACTTACCAGGGAAGCAAATAGAGGAAGGCTGAATCTGTAAATTAGTTTGAATAAGTCTTATTTATTCTATTAATTATTTAATTTGTGTCGGTTAGCTAAATAAATGGACCGATATGACTGTAGAAGGTCGACCAAAGTTACTTTCAGTTTTTTCCCAATATATTAGGGATAGTTTTCTATTTTTCTCATGTTTATTTGATTGTATTTCAGCATTTTAAATATGCTACCACTATAGCAGACCTTAAGGCTAGGCATAACAGTGAAAAATAAATTATGTTTTCTGTCTATTGGAGAATCTCTTACTTGGCCATTAAAAATTATTCGAGCGAAATGCTTTCTTGAGTGGGTTTTAGCAGATTGTTCTCTGTTCCTATTTTTATTATTCAGTTCAGTACATGCCATCAACTTCGAAATGTAGATTGAAGTCCATAGATTTATATATAATAACAGTTGCATGACAAGTGATAAACAACTAAAAATCACTTATTTCTTGGGAAGGATGGAAGTAAGACACAGTTTGATTGGAAGAAGCATATAAGATCCGTCACCTGGTGTAGAAATCAGCTCACTAACCTCATTTTCTCTGAAGAAGCTCTCACCATACTGATTAAATATTTGAGCTACAGAAATTCCACCCATGAATTCTTCCACAAAATGGTCACTGGCAAATGTACCAAAAGAGAAAAAAAAGGTGCATAAATGAGATTTTTCAATCATAGTTTAAACGCAAGTTACCTTGCAAATCCGTATTTTGTGAATAAACTCCCAAATTAAATGTAACGCACCAGATAAGACACATGTAGGAGGAAACCTATGTAATCATTAATTATCATTGGCAAGAAAAGAAAAACAACAAAATTTATCTTCATACTACATCTGAAAAAACAACTTTTTGGTGTCTTCTTTCAATTATTATCGTCTTTGTTTCCGCCTTCATTATTTAAATATACTTCATCCGGTTCTTAATATAAAAATCAATTGAACTTTTTGTGGAGATTAAAGAAACTAATTAATTGATATATTTATCATTTTTCCCAACTAATTTTCTTGACTTATAAATTAATATATAATCTAATGATAAACATAAGTGTTTCAGAAATATCAACTAGCTTCCAAACATAAATACCATTTTATAGAAAATTTCTGTACACAAGAAGGAATACAGCAATCATCTATAACAAACACCCACTGAGCAGTGTATCGTGCATTCCAGCTAGTATCCAAACTGCTTACATAAGTAATACAAATTCGGGAGTTTAAAAAGATATGAATGTTGTATCATCATATATTTGAGGATCATATTAAGGAATTCAATTACTAACCTGTCAACAAAAGAGTAATTCAAAGCTTCTGACAGAATTTTCCCCACAGTTGTTTTTCCAGATCCCATCATGCCTGCATATAGAACACCACCGAAATTGTTCAGAGAGAATAACAAAAAGTAGATAGAATACACGATAATGGAATATGCAATTTACTAACCCACGAGATATATGCTGCATCCATTTAAATATGAGCTGACCTCTCGACCCTTTGTCTGAAATTCCCAGTTAATGACTTTAGAATGGAAAATTGGAGGAAAATAGAGAAAAATAACAATGCCAATAAGCTCCATAGCCATACCTTTAACAGCCAATTGTCATCAAAATAAGCATCACACTTTCTAGGTTCCACAGTGGGAGCTAGAGAACAATTTATATAAATGAGTATGTTAATCGCCAAGAAATTAAACATAAAACACCCAGAAACACATTTTAAACTATAGATACTCACACCTAGATTTCAGCAGAGTTTAGTTCAGAATACAGATAAATAATTTATCTGTTCCAATAGATTTTAATAATACGAACTCCAAAATAACATTGAAAGTTTGGAACTTTTAACTGCATGCTGCTATACATAACAAATTAAACCTTAAATTTTCCTATGAAAATGTGACATCATATGGTTCAAAGAGCAAACTTTTTTTAATTTCTTAATGGAAACATTATTCACCCTTTTTGGCTATACTTGTCAAATAAACTCACTGGATATATCCGTTGTGCCAATTAAATATCACAAAAGCACCCAAATATTAGGAAAAATGCCATAGACTTACCCTGTGAAATCTTTGTCAAATGTGAAACTTCCAAACATTTTGCCTCCCATGACTTAGATGCATGTTTCCACTGAGGATAACCACTGAGATTGCTAGTCTTACTTACTGGCAACAAACTATTTGATCCCCTTCCAGAGACTTTTGATCCAAACCATGTGGAGTATTGCAGTGACTGACCACAGATTGTCCCCATTTCTTCAATGCAGGAAGATTAAAAACAAAGCTTGGAAATAAGAATGCTGTCTCAATGAAAAACAGGTCAGACACTGTTAAACGTGTAACTGAGGGATCAAGAAGTTGTTGAGGACTAGAAAGCTAACTATCTAACTCTTTTATGATCCCAGTAGTAATCAAACTAACTTGCTAGCTGTCGACATTACTTAATCCCTCAGCTGCATTCCTAACAGAAGCATTTCCTAATGCTTTTTTGAATATTTATAGCTCCTGCCTCCGAAGGTGTTTGACCATTGTCCATGTGCCTCCATAATTTAGCATTGTTATAATGGTTCCAGAGCCAACTAGGATTTTAAAAAT
Organism: Vachellia pachyceras; assembly: GCA_025593235.1. Classification (NCBI taxonomy): domain Eukaryota; kingdom Viridiplantae; phylum Streptophyta; class Magnoliopsida; order Fabales; family Fabaceae; genus Vachellia; species Vachellia pachyceras. The sequence continues at coordinate 10,024 of JANTPZ010032894.1, forward strand.
TGTTTAAGAGACCACTATACTTTCAGATCACCATATTCAGGGCTACCATATAGATTTTGTTAGAAACAAGAAGCTCCTTGAAAATATTCAAGCTGACGAGCTAAGAACTTTTGTTCTAATCTCTGTCCTCAAAGGTCCAAAGGGTCTGTATTACCTTGAGCATATTCAGTGTTCTTCAAAATTCTGGAGACAGGAACCCCGCCAAGGGAGAATATAGTCCAGAAGATTTTATCGAGTTTAGCTGATAAAAAGGCCCAATTTTTAAAAAATCAATAAAGTCAGTTGGCTTGATAGGGTAATTACAAGTCAAAAGGATTTTATGAATGAAGACTTGAAGAAAACCTGCTTAATTTCATTGGAAGCTTATTATACAAATATTGTCAATTTATACATGATAAATGATGTAAAATGACTCTTGAGTAGCCAAAGATATATCAGTTTCTGGAACGGTTCATCTCATTAAGTCGATTCTACAAGATCTTCACATATACTGAATCTGTTAAACTTGAATGCTGTTTTGTGGGGTAATGAACCATGAAAGCAAAATTGTTAGTCAAGATTGATCAGAATGAATGATGCCCCAGATAAATGCAAGGAGGGATGGACCGTATGGAGCTTAAAAATTGGAAGAAAGCTTCATTTCTAACGTCTACCACACAGAGAGGCTACATACATTCACTATATTTCTAAACGGCTCATATTTTGAATTCTACTTAATGGAGAGAAGAAGGAGTAGGACTGAGTTATTTTGGATCTCTTTAAGGTGTAATTTGGCAGTTGGGAGAATTATATTCACACTTGGCCTCACAAGTTCTAACTGTTTTCGGAAACTAACTAAAAATTTAAAGTAATGAAAACCCAAGTTCACATCAAAGATGACTTTATCACACACAAATAAGAAATCTAGACCCCCATTATGGAGAAGAAATATAGCTGGAAAATTTTCATAAAAGAGATATCCGACGTTCTATCATCTTTTCTTCCCCCTTTTTCCTGTTATTCTTCAAACAAATTGAACATTAAAGGCGCTAGAACCAAAAGCAGATAGCTTGAGTGAGGCTACAACAGAATAAGAAGACGAAAGAAAGAGATAGAGAGAAATGGAAGAAGAAGAAGAAGAAGAAGAAGAAGAAGAAGGTAGTACCTGAGGACAGTGCCATGAGGAATGTAGACACTACGAAGCTCAGAAGAGCTGCACAAGTGACATGAATTGGTAGGTGGCGAAATGGAAGCAAGCATGAGCAGTGTAGGCTTTGGCGCTTAGCACGTTCGCAAGTGACTAGGCACTATAAAAACAGTCAATAGAATGGCTCGCAGCCTAACACGTGTGAATTTGTTATTGGAAAATTTACTGTGAGATCATGTAGTCAACAGAGTTACCAAAAAGTTTTAAATTTTAAAATATTTAATCATTAATCTTAAAATATCAGTGTGAAATTAATTTTAAAAGGGAAAAGATACCGATGCCCTTTTTTGAAAATTAAAAAGTCCTCCCTCGCCCCCTTCCGTCTCACTTATTCCGTCCTTCCTCCTTGCCTAGCAACGTGCCCTATGTCACAAGTCCCACATCGGAGAGGCTCGGGAGGGTGCTGGACTATATAAGCGGGTGCGCTGCACACCCTCACAACACGTGTTTTGGGGGAGAGGGTAATGGCCCCGTGACAAGTGGTATCAGAGCCATCCCTGAGCCTTTGGAATGAAGCCGCACGCCGCACGCCCGCTGCACGCCCCTGTCGGCGGGGAGAGAGTAATGGGGAGAGGGTAACGGTGCGGGCGGACCCTCCGGACGCCGGCAAGGTTGCCGGTGGGCTCTCGCGGCGAGGTCGCTCGCGAATGGCTGTGGGAGAATGTCACAAGTCCCACATCGGAGAGGCTCGGGAGGGTGCTGGACTATATAAGCGGGTGCGCTGCACACCCTCACAACACGTGTTTTGGGGGAGAGGGTAATGGCCCCGTGACAAGTGGTATCAGAGCCAGCCCTGAGCCTTTGGAATGAGGCCGCACGCCGCA
>JANTPZ010032895.1:0-13097 GCA_025593235.1 Vachellia pachyceras
AAACTATTTTTTGAGAAGACAAGTGAGACTTATTCTTAATATCTTTTGAGAAGAATTTGTGTAAAAATTCAGTGGGTTCAAAATTAACAAATGAGTGGGTGCAAAATAAATCACATAGTACTAATATATACCTAATTTTCTGAAAGTCAGGGGATGCGGCTGTACCCGCTACGGACAACGTAGGTCCGCCTATGTATATAACCCTTGTGTCTCATGGGTGATCAAAAGAAATGATCAGACACTTGTTAAAACTAAAACTGATAAAGATTAAAATAATACGAGGAATACAAACTTGTATAATTCTTTTGGTCATATAATTATTATACAATCAAACCAAGTTCTGTAAAAGAGCGTTGATTCATCGTCTAACTGTATATGATGTGATGTTGAAATTTCTAAAATCTATTGTCTGCCCCTTCTGGTTATTATTTTAACAGTTAAGTAACCACCCAAAAAGAAATTACGAACAGTAATTAATAAATAAATCTGTGGCCTTAAGAGGTTTAAAAATATAAAAAGCAAAAGGGAAATTTAGTCTCAAGTCCCAAAGAAGAAACTTATTTACGAAAAGGTTCCATAGATTAAAATATTTATTCCGAGGTTCCAAGGCACCCTTTATCAGGACCTCACGTTGTCAACACCAGGGCATGGTGTTGTCAACACTATCGTATAGTATTGTCATTATCAGCACATGGTGTTGCCATTACCATCGCACATGGTGTTGTCAACACCAGTGCATGCTGTTGTCGATATAAAAATATAATGTTGTCAACACTAGTGCTTGGGACCTCAGAATAAATATTTTAATCTATTGGACCTTTTCATAAATAAATTTTTTGTTTCGGGGTTGAGACTAAATTTTCCAAAACAAAATTGTAAAGAAGAGAGAAAAAGAGTTAGGGTTTTAATTGAAGTGAATGAGGATATCGAGGAGGAGGAAGCTTTCGAGGATGCATGTTGGGTATTATAAAAAGAGGAATTGATCAAAAAGAAAGGAAAAGGGGAATCGTTGGTGATGAAATTGAGCAAGACGAAAAACAAGAACTAATTAATTAGTTAATTTAAAAAATAAAAGAAAAGAGTGGAACAAAAGAAGAAGGAAAGGGAATTAGGTGCTTTAGCTTTTGGCTTTTCTTTTTTCTTTTTCAACTTTATTTGCTTTGCTTTTTGGTTTTGCACGAATGCATGGAAATGGAATCCCTCTCATTGTTTTGGCAAAAAGAAAAAAAAATCCCTCTCATTGTTCAGATAACCCATCACTAGGACACTAATTATTTTTAATTAATTATTTTTTCTTTTCTTTCCTTTTTCATTATTACAAAACAAAAGGAGATCTCATCATAATTCGTACCAATTACTCAATCTCAGTCCCACTGATTAGTGAGTTAATCATATTGCCACCCAAACAAACTCTTTTGGTTCACATTGTGATTGTAAAATGCAATTCATTAGGAAAAGGATTGCCATTTACATGTAATCTTTTCTTTGTGAGATTGATTTATATTTAATATATAATCCTTATAAATTTGTCAATAAGTTTCTATTCAAAATAAGAAAGGATTATTTTTAATTAACAGGACATTGCTAATATCTTGAAGTGACACGAGATAGTTCAATGAAAAAATATCTGCTCTTGAATTTAACACATTAACAGATTTTTAGTTCTATATATGTGAATTTTGTAACTAAGATATAATTTTTGAAATTTTTGAATAATGTCATTAAAATCTGATCCTTGTTCCTTTCGATTTTGTTGATGTAGCTATTTTATCTAATCTTGATAATATCTAAATTATTATAAAATAATATTTAAATTAAATATGGGTGCCGTAAACGAAGAGAATATATAGTGGAAAATTAGAAATTATCTCATATAGCAGAATGGGATTTGATGCAACGCAAGACTGACTACCTCAATATTCTGCTTTGATTGTACTCGTTTAAAGTGGAAATATAATTAATATACATATATCTACATGCATGTATGTATTGGTAGTAAATTTGAATTCTCGTTGAAATAAAAACTCACATTTGATGCAAATATTACATCATGTTCGAGAATGTAGTGCTTAGTAAAGAAAATATATGACAAGTCATCTTAACAAAAGACCTATGATGATGGAAATCCCTGCACTAAATCCAACACCCACCAAGTGAACCTCGCATTTTCTTTCGGGTTAATACAATTTATGAATGATTCATATTTACTTTCATTTTAACTTTTGTTATTTAGTTTTAAACCATGTATTTTGGTCTTTCAAATTTATTTCGTGTAAAATATTGAAATTTATAATTTAATAATCAGAGATTCTCTTACCTTTTGAGAAACTAAAACTAGTGTGGTTTAAAATTTAAAACACTAAAACTAAAATTAGAATAAACCTTAGATACGAAGAATGTATTGTATTGACACTTTTTTACTCTAACTTTCTCATATGTAAAGAAATTAAGCACCCCACAAGTCCATAAAAATTTATTTGTTTTTTTAAGAGAGAGGGGGGGGGAGTAAAACCAGCACAAGAGGAGAGAATACATGCCGACAAACTGATTGAGGTGATAAGTAGTCTTATGTTTGATGGGAAACATATTTATTGGAAGAATTGAAAAATTTTATACTCTAAAATTTTAATAGGATTAGTCTCAAACTCAAAGTTGTTTAGGAATACATGCAATGACTTTACAAAAAAGAGAGAGAATAAAGGGGGAGAAAGCAATAGGAAGGTGTAACCAAACAAGGCCTTAACAAGGAAGCTCAAACCCCAAGACACGAAGGAAATGCTAAAGATAAAATTCTAAATAGTATGTATGGTACCAAACAAACCTCAAGCCCTGTCATGGCAAATCAAATGAGGTCCAATGCTTTCCCGTTGGTCAACTCTCTCTCTCTCTCTGACTATTTAGCCTGTGGGCCCCACACCCCGATTGCCTTCTCTCCTTCTTCGACACTCCCTCCACACGTGCGTGCTTTCGCTGCAAAATCCAACGGTTCAAAATCCACCTAAGGCTTTCGCGTGAGATTCACGTCACAGTGGGAGAGTGCAACCCATATTTACGGTGATTATTGCTCCACATCTTCTCAGTACTATCCACTATTTCTGCCGAGTGTCTCCCAACACCCCAATATTATTAAATTTTATTAGTGGGTTGTTTTAGGACAACTTCTTCAAAAGTTAAAAATACGTTTAACAGTGTTTTTTCGTAAAATGATATAATTTTTTTATATATTTAATTTGATTTGTGTAAAATTACTTATATATTGCATTCCCGAACGAGCACAGTGTATCATTTGCATGGGTCTCAAGTTGAGGTCACCCACAAAATATATATATATATATATAGAAGAAATAAGTCAATTTGCTAAATGGAGGTTGCATGTACCAAAAGGAGTTACTCCATGTGACTCACCAAATTTTGAAACTTTATTGAAAGATGTTTAGATATTTAGTACTCGATAATGCCTTAAAGATTATTATTTTCAAGTGGAGGAGATTTGTATTTAAAAAAGAAAAAAGTCCATCTATTGATTTTGTTCTTTTGTAATTTTTTTTGTCCAAAATATGACAATAAATGAAACTTACTGACTCTTCAGTCAGCAAGTCTAGCATGAAATCTTATATTATGGGAAACATATGAAATAATATTATTTGAAACCTTAGTTCGAGAGGGATGTTAATTAGGAACTAGTTTCTTATGTATCATGGGACTGCACTCTAAACCGAAATTTTGAGAAGCTAGCACAGCACAAATGTGTCTTAAAGGGAAAAGAAAACAAATTTTATAATGGAAGATTTTTCAGCAAACTTTACAAATAAATATACACAAAATAATCAAATATGTATAAAATCCGCTAGCAAAGTCAATTCATGAGCAGCCCTACTTTTAATTTCTCTGTTGGCCTCAGACCTATACTACAAAAGTCAAAAACCTTTGAAAATACTCAAATATATATATCGACACAAACACAAATATTTGACTAAACACTGTATGTTGGCAATTGACATGGGTCTTCTCTGAGCACATATTTATAAAAAAATTAATAAAAGAAAGATTACGTACGTAGAAAATAATAGCTCCGTTTGGTAAGCTCGTTTGCAAAACGGGTGCGCTTACCGAGACATTTTTCCTCTCACATAAACTACCTCGGAATCTGTGTTCGTTTTCCCAACGGGCTATCCAAACGGAGCCAATATGTGTGTATATATATCTCAGAAGGCAAATTAACAAGGTGGGTACAGTGTGTAGCAGCAAAAGCTTCTGATGAGGGTTGAGCCTCAGCCTACGACGAACTCAACCCTTTCATAAGGAAGCGAAGCTAGCCGTACTTGTTCTCAGAACTCAGAAGCTAAATAGTAACCCAGAGCCCAGCCTATGCATATATATCTCTGACCATCCTGCACATAACACATACGTATAATATATTTATACCAACAAAAGGCCCACCCAATTATTTTATCATCATTACACTATGATTTACCATTCATCCTCGGTCCCCGATCTTATGTACCACGTGTCACAATCTTGTCTCATCGGCGATGTGTCAGATTGTGCATGCATGCTCTGATCTTTTCGATAACAGGAGGAGGAAGGAAGGAGAGAAAACGACCAGTGATCGAGGTGGTGGGCGATTAGGACGACGACGACGATCGTTTTGATGATGACGCGTCTGCGTTTTCAGTCGTCCATGCGTCGTCTGACCAGTGAGTTAGAGTCTTGTTGCACCTTTTTCTGTGAAACTTGCTTTCAATATATATATCAATTTGGCCTCCTCCTTCTTCCTTGAGTTTTGAATAGGTCGAAACATTTCTGCATGAAAAAAATGGCTAAATGTTATGGTTAGGGTCCATTTTGGTTTTTGGAAAACACACTAACCGGAGTCTTTCACAGTGGGGTTGCATGGAATTTTCATGCAACCAATTTATTTATTTATTTTTATGTTCAGTGCTGTCAGATATGACTCAGAGACCTGCAACAATTCAAAGTCTTTTTCTTCTTCCTCTCTCTCTTTTTATGTTTTTGAGGTATGGGATGACCAGAAATAGTGAGGCTTTTTTGGGGGTTGGCTCATTGAGTAGTCTAATAAATAAGCAAGAAGATGCTAAGGGTAGTGATGAGAAGTTAGCAAATAGAAGGGAAAAAGTGTGTTTGGCGAAAAGGGTATTGAGGTTTTGATATATTTGAGCAAGTTTGTGTGGTTGATGCAAGGAAAAAGGACTTGCCTTTGTGTTATGTAACATCTAAATGTGACATGAGACTGATCACCATTTTGGCATTATTATATATATTGGGTCGTTCTTTTCCTGTGTTTAGTTTGTATACATTGTGTGTGTATAACAAATTAATTAAACGACAAGCTTAGAATTCAAATATATTCAAAGTTAGGCATTAGTGGCAGAGATTTTTAAGTTAAGGAGAAAGATTGGTGATGCATTTGATAATATTGATAAACAGATCAACGGGACATGCATGATGTGATAATCTCCTTAGCTTTCAAAACTTAAAGTTCAATAAGGTTAATTTATTATAAATTTTCAAAGGATTAGGAAGATTATTTACGTATGACAGAAATTAAAGTTCAAGAGTAGTTTGACATGATTTTGCCTATAATAGGATTTGGAAATAATAGTGTGTGTTAGAAGGTAGATAGGAAGAGAGAGAAGAGGATGGTATAATTAATAAAGCGAGATTTATGGGGAGAGGGAGAGATAATTGGGAACACAAAGCAAAGAGGACAAAAAGCATAAGATATAGGGAGTGTAGGGAATATATATGTGTGTGTCCTCCATTTTCAAACCCTCTATTCATTATATTCCATTTCTATTTCTTCTAATTCCTTCACACACACAGACAGACACATATATTCATGTTGCCCTACTTTCATTATCTTAACCCTATAGCTATATATCTACCACATTATCCATCATCAACCAATACTATATACTATACTAATTATCCCCAACAACACAAACAAAAAAGAGGAGCGTGTGGCCATATATATGTGTATGCGTGTGTGTGTGTGAGAGAGAGAGAGAGAGAGGATGGGTTTGTGTTTGTCTGGTTTTGTTGTCGTTTTAGGGGGAAAGCAACAGAGAGTGATGTTCACTATTCATACACATAACCTTTGTCCTTCATCTCTCACTATTCACTTTCCTTGCCCAGCATTCTTCCCGGGCTCTCCTCTCGCTCTCTGTCAATTATTCACGACTTGTTGTTCATAATGCTTCACTTTACCCATTACTCTCTCTCTCTCTAATTCATCAATTCTATTCCTCCATCCATCCATACATAATTGTTGTGTATGTATGTGGATATATATACATAGTCATCATAGAAGACAAAGACAAGATATCAAGAGAGATAGATTTGATGTATAATGGCAAACAAATTAAAGTATGGCTGGCGATGAGAGAATAGAGGGAGAGATAGAGGGGGAGCACAGGGAGGGACAGAAGTAGCTTTAACTTTATCAGAAAGGCTCTGAGACTGAATCATTCATTCATAATTACTTACTTTTTTATGCTTTTGAGCAATGTCAGGATGTGACGTCGTCTGCCATCTCTCTCTCTCTTCCTCCCTCTCTTCCCTGAAAACATGTGGACCACCATTGCCCCCCTCCCCCCCCCCTCTCTCTCTCAATGCATGGTCGTATCCGATTCAACCTCTTTACCATTTCCCTCGCAACAAGAGACCATACTATATTCAATTTCACACACTCTTTTTAAGTCTTAACCCAACACCTTCTTCTCTTATCTTCTTCTCTTGGTTTTCCTTTCTCTCTCAACAATACTACTGCTACTACTTCCCTTATACAAATCTTATTTTCGTGGTCATTACGTTTGGGCTCTAAATCCATGAACTAGTCGGACATTTGCTTTATTCGGCCTAAAAAAGTTGACATTTGCTTTATTGCAAAAAAAAAAGTTGCCATTTGCTTTATTCTTAAATGTAAGGCTTCAGGTTACATTTACATTGGCCGTCAACTATTTTAAAGCTTCAATCTATAGAAACATCTAGGACAACATTGTTAATGAGTAAAAACATTCAAGATAAATTTACATCTTAACCCTAAATTTTTTACCTTGATGTTCATATAGATTTATTGCATATGTATTAAAGGGGGGTTTCTATTCATGGGGCTAATCATTAAATATTTATTTTAGATAAGACAACAATATTTGTTATGAATCATCAACTTAACTAATTTTCTTCTAGTTGTATCGCTTCTACGTTTAATTATGTATATGAATATGTTTTTCTTCGTGATAGCTACAAAGAGAAACTTGAATCATAAAATTGAAAGTTTAGCTAAACTGAATTGCAAGTGCTCACCAGAATCAAAACAAGTCTTATAGTTAAAAGGAATCCTTACAAAGGTTATTTTAAACTTCCTTCTACATAATCAATAAATGTTGGTAAATGGATTGACTTATTTCCGTAAGTTTGTGAATTCAAACCATGCATATCGTGGACTTTATTGATGAACGATCTATAATACTTAAGACGTTAGAAGCATCCCTGACCCTTGTAAGCTCCGGAACCGCACTCACCTGAAAACTTTTTGTAACAAAATTAAAAAAAATTCCCCTTGTACATTCATATGTCACTAACGTAACGCTATATTTTTTTTGGTTACCCGTCCGGTCTCCGGAGCTTCGCCCCGACTAATCTGGACTCGACCCGCGTCGCGCGCATGGGAAAGGTGGGAAGATCTCTCAACGGTGGCTGCTGCATTCACAAAGCTCGAACTCGAGACCTTACTTAAGCTAGAACAAGCCGCTTACCACTTGATCCAACCAACCTTTGGTAACGTAACGCTATATTTCACTTCACTTGATATCCATTTCTGTCATACATTCAATTGTGGACCAGACTGATGAACCTACCAGGCCCAATACTGGTCCATATTCCTCAATATGGGAGATGCATATTAAGAGAGGGCCCATTTATGGTCACCGTAGAATCACATCTACAATAAAAACATGATTTTGACATCAGCTTCTATATATGACATCACTGCTTGCTCAAAAAACAAACTTATATCACAAAATTAAGCGTCAAAATGTGTTTCGAAAGATTCCATTTGCATTCAACTTGTAAAATTGAGTTTAAAAAAAAACCTACATTAATTATCTATATATGAGCATACATGCAACAAGTCTCACTATAAAAATATCATATTTAATACTAGCTTCAATCATTTGATGAGATTAATAAAGTTAAATAAATCATTTTAAAGTATTTATATTCATTATTTTTCTCTAAAGTACTGATATATAACTTAATAACAAATTTGATTAATACGCTCTACCACTGAGCTACAGTGGCTTTTGATTCTCTCTCCAAAATCAAAGAAATCTCAAATTTGTTTCATTGCCCGCCAAAGTCGTAGCCGAATTAAAAGAAATGATAGATTTTTGGGTTTCTAAGGAATCCATCCGTAACATGTACTCCATTGAAATATTAATGAGTTAATTAAAAATAAAGTAAATTGATTCATTTGAATAAATTTGTCATTATGCACTAAAAGGTCTTTTATATAACATTGCTTGTACATCAAACTTAAAAAAGGTGAATATAGAAAATAAAATGGACTCATAAAAGATCTTGGATCAAATTCAATACCCCAACTGCCTTTTATATTAAGGACATATAGTAGTGTACTTTGCTTTTATATTAAGGACATATAGTAGTGTACTTATATAAAAGATATCTTAAACATATGATATTGCCTCCGCAATGACAACCCAAAAGCCCAAAATAGAGTTGACTACCTCCAAGAGGCGATTGCTTTTGTGTGGGTGTGGGTGTGCGGGTGCGTCTGTGTTCAGGGTTTGTTTAGAACTTCAGATCGGAAATCCACAGTTGTGTGTGTGAAGGTTCAAGTTGGTGGGGGCTTTTCAAGAACCCAACTCGGCTCCTCCACCCAAAAATAAAAGACCCCGCAACATTTCTCCGTTCAAAAATCACGTTCAGATTATCACCCCAAAACGATCACGTTCACATTAACGCGTCACCGTCAGCTTATGCTCACCGCCCTCCCAAACACCGCCATAAAAATCAAACCAAACAATCTATGGCTATGCATCCCAATGAATCAAAAGGGTGAAGAAAAACTCAGCCCACAAAGACGGCAAGTTACAAGGTAGGAAAATTTAGAGAATCATGTCTAGAAAGTTGGCAATTTTTTTTTTATCAAGGATTACTAATGGTGAATTTCACTTGTAGATTTGTATAGTTCGGATAGTAAATAACGTTAACGTTTTTTTTTTTTTGTAAAATTGTGTCCTCAGTAGTAAATTTAACGACTTTCTTCATTCTAGCAAATAAAATATATAAGGCGCGCAGTTAATTACCAGAAGAAAACAGGTTAGAAGGAGACCACCCAATCACCCAGACAACAACCTAAAGTAGGACTTGGGCTAAAAAAATGCAACCTTCACATGTAGTTCAAAGCCAGCTCCAATGGACTACCAGTAGCAACTATGATCCAGTTCTAAATAATATCATGTCCTCTAAAGTAAACCGCATGGTATTCGCAGATATATGTCGACGCATTTCAAACATTTAACTAATTGATAAGACTCGGTGGAGTGGACATCATCCAAAAGCAGAGAATCAGAGATCTCTACCTCCCCCGCACCAAGGCAGCCTCAGCCTTTCTGTAACTCTTCTCTTTTGCCCCATTCACACACTGATTCACATGGTATCTGCAAACAGCCAACATATACTTAACTACGGATCATATGAGAGATAGAAAGAAGATGGCAACCAGATTGGCAAACAGAGATCTTGCTAATAGATTTTAGCATGCATATTCCCATCACAACATCTGAGAATATGCAATAAGAAACACTTCCAATAACTGACACACAAACACTAAACACAAATAGCTCCAAAATGCTAAAACGAGCACCAAAGGTCATCCTTAAAACCACAAGATTTCCGTTAAACTAAACATCGAAACCTCATCAAGAGGTCTTATACCCAACATGTATGATACCTGGGATTTCAAAATACCAATGTTTTATCGGCCCAAAAATCTGAACGACACATAACTAGGAGGTAATAAAAACACAGCAGAAACCCTGGCACAATATAAGTGAAGTAAATGTACCTTACATTGGAGCTTTGTTATTGTAGTTCTCAAGAGGGTATCTCCAACTATCAATCTCAACTTCTTCACAAAATCATCACGGGCTATCTTCTTTGCCTGATGATTGACAAAAAGAAATCAGCATGATATCAGTCAAGATCAAGGAACAGAATTAAGCAACTTTACATACCCTGAATTGTTCGTAGTGAGTTTTGATAAGCTCCATGTCCATGGGAGGAACCTTGTTTGATATAGCAGCAAAAAGCTTGGGAAAAGGCATCCAAGGGGATTTGGGACCTCTTGAAGCGCTAGAGTACATACTAGCAGTTTTCCCTTGAGGAATCCCACGGTCTAAAGTTGGTTGGCAAGAGCTCTTCTATTAGACAATACAGAAAAAGATTAGAAGATTCGAATAGAGAAAATTTCACATACAAAACTCTTAAAATCCGCACAAGAAATGAGAAGAATATTGATCAAGTGATTATCATTAACTTTAATGAAGAAAAAATTAACAAATTTAAATGCAATCACTACTAGATGAACTACATTACAGGGGGAGCAAAGCATGAAATATTTTCTAAGGGCAAAATAAAAAAAAGTATTACACCAATCACGTCAAGCAATGCATAAAAAGTACACAAGCAAACTTGGCAAAAAAAAAAAGGAATATTAGAACCAGAAGACCAAATTACTTACTACACCTACCGTAGAAGAGTCAGATTGTAATAGGCCTGGACCTTCACAGTGTGTAGTAACTCCAGAAACATTATGTTTACTCTCAATGCCAAAATGATCCCCTATAGAAACACAAAGTATTGGTGAACAACAGGAAAAGAATTTTCTAAATAAGACCATAAAGCTTGGCAGCAGAATGCCTGGCAACGTCATTGAACAAGAGTTGAATGATGAAACATCTCTTGAATGTCAGAGTGCCCAACAAGTAGATACCAACAATCTATGGACAAAGCCCTGATTAACCATTTGCTACAAATATATAATACAAAAAGAATAAGTTCTTATTTGAATCAGGAAAACAAGAATTAAAAGCACTCAAAAAAAAAAGTTGAGAAATGACATATCACCTTCAGCATCAGAAGAAACCTTGAAACTAACAACGAATTCTGGATAGACGTGAGTATTCAAATTCAAATTCCATACTACATAGTGTCTCGGACTTTGAATGTCATCTACCCCACTATCATAGTCATTACTACTGGGATGAAATTGCCTAGTGCCCGGACGGAGAAGCTCCATGTTCCCCATTATTACACGACAAAACACCATATGCCGTACCCCATTTTCGTCAACATCACAATTAATTGCGCTGTACATAAGCAAATGGATCCTCCTCTAAGAAATTTTAAAAAATAATCTTGAACATAGATAATAAATATCAAGAGATTATGGGAGGCAATAAAGAAAACCATACGGAAATCCCTGCTAAAAATGTTTTCATGTAGTAACAACTATTGAATTAAAATAGCATATCTTGAACGCAATAGATAATGTTGGCTAGAGTGAAAACAAATTTTTTAGGAAAAAGAAAAAACAATAATGTGCATATTACTCAAGCTTGCTACTGAAAGGGGAACAGCAGAGACAGACAACAGATAGCTTCCACCATGAGTGAGACATAGGAAACGGTACTGATGCATGAAAATATTGTATTGTACAGGTGCCAAAGATAAAAGTAAACTCCTAACACCTAATAGAGACAGCGTATTAGTCTACTATTAGTCCATGGGCAAACAAAATGAATTGTTAAAACTACAAAGAAAAATCAAAGGCTAAAATGACATGGGGTGTATTATGACAGAATACAGCATAGTGAATAAAAAGAGATCTAGTAACTTCGTTGAAAACAAAAACATATGCTTTCATCAGAAAAAATGGTTGAAAAATGGTCATGCAGTGAGAAGAATGTGCAATAAAAAGGGAACAAAAAGCATATTATACATAATTCAAAACATAATCCAGGGAAATGCCAGTATTTGTTAGAAAAGAAAATTCATTAAAACCTAACAACATTGACCTGCCAAACAGACATGCAGCTTAGCATGGAACATTCAAATAGTTCATTTGACTCAGACAAGTATAAACTCGGATGACATTGTTAAGATCGAAAGAAAATTCAACCTCATGTTAGGACAGTCAACAGCTGCAAGATGAACACCAGCACCATATGTGGATTTAATTCCAGATAGACTACAATGTCCAAGCCCATAATTTATTATTGTTGACAGTTCTCCTTTTGAAGAAGCAAGCCAAGCATATCGAACATTAGCATCTGCACGACACTTCTTTGTAATTTCTTCCTGCTTCTGGAATAGCTCCAGTCGTGATTGCATCAAAGTGCTTGAGCAGTGGTATATCTCCACTATGTCAGTAGTGCCGTAACTATTCATCCCCTTGAGAAATATATTATGTACAGTATCCAAATCCAATTTTCCATTTACAGATTCAGTATGTGCATCTAAACCTATCTCTTGATTTTGTTCAATAGCTTCGCCAAAATTTCCAATATCCAATTCATTAGCTTCTTCAACTTCAATATCATACTGATTGCAGGGGTGCTTTGCTACCGCATTTGACTCATCACTACATTCCCTCAACATGGATCCATCCACTCCATTTATTTCAATTTCCAAATGCAGTTTTATCTCGTTAGGCTCAACAGGCTCATCACAAAGAGGCTTATGAACTCTGTCATCAGAAGCAACACAAACTTCAGGAAAGAAGCAGTGCCCCTTCTCATCAATCCATGCAATAGGTTGCTGTGAACCAGTTTTCAAGTCCATCTGATACATGTGAAGAAAATCAAGCACAAGATGACAGTCATTGAACACTACTTCCACAGAAGCCTTCTTCACCTGTAGTTCCTTTCTAACCACGTTGACAACATCCTCAGGGAAGTTTGTCCATTCACCACTCTGATGGAACATTACCCGTTCTGGCCTCCCACTTTTTTTGAAGTTCAAATAACATCTAAGTAAAGATTGTCTGAAAT